>JABFPM010001424.1:0-20411 GCA_022817325.1 Idris sp. 1 HC-2018 | reverse complement strand
CGAGCAAAATAGCCGAGCAAAATATGTATCTCAAAGCAAGATACCGCATCCGTTGTTTTCAAAAGCAAATATATATAGATGTGTGTGTGTGTGTATTTGTAATCCGATGTTAACTACGCGAAGGGGTGGTGTTACGATGATAGCAGTGTGTATTAGTCTCGGTAATTCCGGTGCAATGTGCCGGACGTGGATCACGCAGCAAGATAGATGACATTGTTTCCTGCATATCCGATGTGCGATTCCGCGCAGAACGGATCGTCATTTGCAATACGTCTACAAGCGTGGTTTGCTCTTTGTCAAGGTGCCTGTGCAGAACGTCTATAAAATGATGAAAATCTAAATGCTTTTCCGCGAAAATTCTACTGTCATTGTTTCCTTGCACTCAAAGTGCAATATTGACGCTTATGCATATGTAATGTATGCATATATATGTGTGTGCATACACCTTTTGCAAATGGAATTTTGTAGTCTGAAGCAAGAAATGACAAGCAATGTTTCTATTAAGCTAATGACTCGTGACTTTGCTCAAGTTTGCAGTTTTTCATTGAGGGTATACTGTCGATGATATTTTTTGTATCGATAATAATAATTGTGGAAAGACAGTCTTTTTGAAAGGGTATATGTTTTATTGTTAAGGATTTCTGTTATTTCAGAAATGAGCACGTCTTTTTCATTATTTTTATTATAGAAAAAAAGTGTTGTAAAAACAAAAGAGAAAATTATATATGAAGAAAAAGAATCTGCCTGAAAGTACAAAAGTGTGGCTGAAAAATATGTCAAAGTTAAAGTATCTTGAACTTTTTTTAACAAAGATTTTTTTTTTTGGAAATTACAAAGCATGAAGAGTAGAGCTTAGGATAATTAAATATTGATGGGTCTCTTTTAATAGATGTATTAATTTGCAATCATTTTGTGAGATATTTTAAAAAATTTTGTATATATCTTTAAATCTGTAAAGGTACAAGCTCTTGTTTTGTTTTGTAGTCTTAAAGTAATGTAAAAAAGAAAGATAAATTTAGCATTGATTTACATGTGCACTCTCTACAAAATATTGCTCTCAGGATAGAGTGTGATTTTTAAATATAAGTTATAATAAAGTTGTGAAAAATTGTATGTAACTTTTCAGTACTTATTTAATGGTGACATTATTTTTTTAGATAGTTTTTAAGAGTCGTTGCATTTTGTTTAGTATAAACAAAAATTTTTTTGTAAAAGAAAAATTATAGTAGAGTTATAAAACATACAATTTTTTATATTCTTTTTAAAATTTCAACTCTTATAAAGAAACAGAATTTAAAGAACATAATTTTATATGAAACAGTTTTTGAATTAAATAATGAAAAAATAATTTGTTTGAACGTAAAAAATTCAGATAAATAAATGTTTAATTTCTGTTGTAAAAATAATTTCAATAAGTATTATTGAATTAAATTATTGTTTTTTTGTAATTTTTTTAATTTGTATTTGGTTTTTACAATTGAACAAAGTGCGACTTTTTTTTACAAACGAACATCAACTTTTACTTTATCTGCATTTATTTTTTATAAAGGAAATCAGAAACCGACTACCTAATCAGCAAATGCCATTTTGTATTCGGATAAGGTAAGTACTTAATCCGGTCCCTTGTGACAGCAAGATCTAACGTTGCTACGAAATAGAGCTGTTGACTTAAACACATTATTATTACATAAAGCACAAATTTGGTTGAAAAATAAAACATAAAATTTATTCAAACAATAATTTAATTTTTTATTTTTTTAATAATTCAAATTGTTTTTAAAATTTAAAGAATATAAATAATAAAATAAAATGTTTTATAAAAATTCATTAAAAATATGTAAATAATTTTTTTTGTTATTTTAATTTATAATTGTACTATAAATTAATAATTCTATCAAATTAAAAAAAAAATAATTTTTGTATCATTTTTTTCAAATACCACGAGAGAATTCTACTTTATCGACGCAGTTTATTGGTAGTTTAGCTTTTCTACCGTCAGAGAAAGCTAGTGTCGTTTTTACTCGCGGCACATTGTTGGAGACAGTGTCCTCTCTTATTCTTTCGCTTGTGTTTTACGCTAGGTATGTACTCACAATTTGTATTTGTTTAAATTTTACAAGTAAGAAACATTTTTCAACAATAGTATGAAAAAATATTTAACATAATCTAAGTATTAATAATCAGACTACAAATTGACAATGATTTCTTTTTATATTTGAATGTATATTTCTCGATTTTAATGGATTCATTTTCTGCTTTGGCTAGCGGTCAACATGCTTGTTTATAACTGTTTACTTATACAAAAAATTGTTCTCTGTAAAATATTCATTTTTTGGTGGATATACAAAAAAAACACTACAAATGTTGTATAAATGTCAAAGATATTTGTAAATAAAATACTTTGATATTATAACCTCAAAGTGTGTCAAAAAAATCATATGTTTGGAACAGATAATTTTGTAGAAGTGATTTTTAAATTAAATGTTTCTGATTGTGAAGGTAACTAATTTGTATTGTTTTTTTTCAGCAATGACTGACAAAACTGAAACAACAAAAGCCTCAGCCAAGGCTGCAAAAAAGCCCGTGGAAAAGCCTTCGGAGCCAGTCAAGTTAAAACGTAGGCCTTTTAAACGTCATGGACGATTGTATGCAAAAGCTATCTTCACTGGGTACAAACGTGGTTTGAGAAACCAGCAGGAAAATACAGCTTTACTGAAAATTAGCGGAGCTAACACTAAAGATGATTCTGAATTTTATGTTGGCAAACGATGCGTCTATGTTTATAAGGTAAATAATTAATTTCTTTTTCATTTTTCTAAACAAAAATCAATTTATAAATTTCATAGAAATAAAATATACATATTTTGTTATAGAAATATTGATTTAAGTATTACGTATATTTAATAATAAATTAATTATTCTCACTTTTCATAATGAATCTTACAATGAATTAAAAAAGACTTGGTTATTTATTATATAATCATCCAACTATCAAAATGTCATAGAAAATTTTTGTATTTTAGATATATTTTTAAAAAATTAATTTTCTGATTTCTCACAAGTATTATTTTTTTATTTAATTAGTTTTCTTTTGATTTTAAAAAGCAGGCATTTTTGCTCTCGTAAAATGAAAGTTACTTTTAATTGTAACTTTTGAATAAAAAAAATGTGCATTTCTGTGATTGAAAAATATTGATCTCAGAATTGTGGAAGTTGTAACAAGAGACAAAACAATTGATTGAACTGGTAATTGATTGTCATTTGCACTTCTAATCAAGAAAGAATTTTAATTGTTGCTTTCGACTAAAACAAATAATGTTTAATTAATAGAATTTTCTATTATTGTAGGCCAAAAACAAGACTCCAGTTCCCGGAAAAGTAACGAAAAAATCTAAAATTAGGGCAATTTGGGGTAAAGTAACTCGGCCTCATGGAACAAGTGGAAGTGTTCGTGCCAAATTCAAGAGAAATTTACCTGCAAAAGCTATGGGCCACAGAATTCGTATTGTAAGTGAAATCTGAATTAACATTTAGTTTATATTTAAAAAGAAATTAATATCGATTTATATTTGTTATTATTTTTTTAATATCAAGAAAATCATTCTTTTTCGTGTGTAATATTCATGTAACAAAGTGACTTAAGAAAAACAATTGAAATTTATATTCTTACGCTCCAAAGAAATGTAAAACATTTATTACATAATTAAATAAAATTGCTTATTACTTTTTAACAAAATTCATAATATATTTTTATAATATAACATGTAGGACAATTAATAATTACTAATATATATAAAACAAGAATTATTCATCAATCTTGTAATATTAATTAAAAACTTTTTATTTGTTTCAGATGCTGTATCCAAGCAGAATATAAACTGTTTATGTATAGTAATAAATGATTTTCTTATCAAATAAAAGTTGTGTTTACTTTTATAAACAGAGGTTTGTCTATCATTCTTCAGTAATAGTTTCTCAAATGTTTTCTAAAAAAATTTAATCAATGAAATTCAGTTCTTTTTTTGTAAAGTTTAAAAAATAAACTTTGGAGTAACTAAAGATCATGTAGTTTTTTGTATTAAAATTAATCAAAAAGTAATTGAACTTACAGTGTAATTCTAAAATTACAATCAATTTTAAATCTGGAAAATTACATGACAACAGGATAACATTTTTTTTTTAATAATGAAAACAAACTGTGAACACAAAATATTAGTAATATTTATGGGATTTACATTTTTTACTGCAAATTTAATTATATCACTTACTTCATACTCAACTGAAGATATTACTGCGTGTCTGAATATACGTGTAATTTTTTAATACATTGAGTTTCATAAATGATAAACCATTTTAACATATGGAGTTTATTTAAAGTATTTAAGATAAAAAAGATTATGTTGTCTGCATTGTGTATCAACTTTAAAGTTGCTTGCTACGTATATTTTTATACTTTTAATGTTGACACCATCCTCATCACGAGTAGATATAAAAATTCTACAAATTGAAATAAAAACCTGAAATACAGAATGTTCACTGTTTAACAAAATCAAATTATTAAAAAAAATTCAAGAGTTTTAAATTATAAATTAAAATTTAATTTTTTAAGAATTTTTTTTCGATGGAAAATCATTAGTTATTTCGAGACCGATTAGATGTCCTTCTAATATACCTCTCCCAATTAAATTTACACCGGCAACTTGAATTGATTTTTCGTCATTTGACGTCATTTCAAAAGTTAGCATGCGCGGTAATCGCACGTTCAAATTGCCTAAAAAATTGACATTCCAATTAACATAAATGACGTAACATCAGTGATACTTGTACAATATACGTACGTTAAATGCATACTTTTTTCAAATTATAAACAAAATTAAACCAAATTAATGAAAATGCTAAAAATTGAATTAAAAACCAGCTGTTAAAAAAATACGTTTGTTAACATATCGATTAAAGCATTAACACTAAAATCTGGTAACAATTGAAGAGAGTTTCCGAAAAGGTTGATGTGTACAAAAAGACACGAGGTCAGCTCGCGGATTGGGGGTGGTATGTGTCTGCATATAGATAACACTTTTGAGGGAGGGGAAGAAGAGAAACGGTAAGTTCATTGAGCGAATTGTCGGCTTTGGTTGCGACTCGTCAAATTCTCTAGTCAGTATTCTACTGTGCGGGATCGTTGCGATATCGTGCGTCGAATTTTTTTAAAAAAAAATTATATTCTCCAATAACTTAAATTATTGGTCTCCAAATTTTTTTATCGTACTCGCACTGGATAACTGATTGTTTTTCTTGCGAACGATAAAGGTAAATTGACTGCAATCGATTGGACAAACAAGCGACGTCGCATCACTTCGATTTGATCGATTCTTCGCGTTCACTTGTAAAACACCAATGAAAGTCATTTGCGATCATTATTCTAGGGTCAATTGACTTAAATTGCCGACGAATTTTTTTTTTACTCCATAGTATTCAGAATCAAGAAGAAAAATAAAAAAATAATAACAAGTTTTACTGCGCAAATATTAAAAGATTTTTCTTTAAATCAGAATCTATATTTAAAAAAATGTGTATTAAAATGCAGTGTATAAAACTAAATTGAAAAAAATTATTGAGATTAAATCAAAGTGATTTTTCAGATGTTATTTGATATTTGATTACAATTACTTTTAGTAATTTATCGACGTGATTTAGCACAATCGCTGGAGGAAAAAAAAATCAAATTCCTTATCTTAATCGATTCTAATTGATTTTAATTTGCTATGGGTATTTTACGTAAACGGCAAAATTTTTTCACAAATCTTTATTTAGCTAATCTGCCAGTTTTCAATCAATTTTATAACACAAAATGCTGTAAACATAATATTAATAAAATATTTGTAGACTAATCTTGACTTTAATTACTAAATATTTACTTAGATGCTTAAATAAACTAATGTGACGTGTAAAAGCATTGAACGATATCGCTTTGAGAGTTTGATTATCTTGAATCAATGGATCGAAGCGAATTCAATAAAAGAGGGACTTTTGTCTCGCTTGACATTTTTTTATTATTATTATCAGTGTTTGTTATGTACATGTTTCCAACATCCAAAGCTAACTTTGCATTTAAACTTGTACTGCTTTTCAGTATAAAATTATCCTAGGTCAGTTATATATATGAGAATCCAAGACCCAAAGCTGATTCTGCATAATTGGTTGATTTTTGTAAATAATTTTCAGAAACAAATTCTAATAATTAAACTTTAATTTAAATTATAATTAAAATTAATTTAATGTCACCTTTTTAAAACTGTAGTAAACGAAACATTGAAATAAATTCAATTAATAGAAATATTTTTAAAATATATATATTGAAAAAGTGGCTAATATATTATTCATATGTGGGTGTGTTGTTAATTAATTATCTAATGTCGATAAATATTAGACTTATAACGCCTAGCAGAAAATTATTAAGCTAGTAAAAAGAAATTCAATTTACAGTTTTTTTAAAACTTAAAGTAAAGCAATTATTTTTTTATTAAAATACAATTTTTTAAGTATGCTTCTTTTTAATTTTATAAGAATTTTGTTATCTTTAATTTTTGCTTGCAATATTATCAGAAAAGTATAACTTACAATAATTTATAATAATGAATCGGTTTTACCCAAGATAAGTGTAATTGAAAAAAAAAATCAAATACATGTTATTTATCATATACAATGGACTCTCCTTAATTCAAACTTTTCTAACTTAATTTTTTTTCCATTCCCTTAAGTTCTCTATACAAACAATGTAAAATTACACCTTAATTCGAACAGTTTCTCTTTAATTCGAAAATGTTGTTTTAATTTTAATTTGTTTAAAATGTTTTAAAAAATTTGGAAAAATTGTTGTTAGGTCTTATTTTGTTCCAATTCAACTAATTAATTAACAATATTCAATAGTTTAATTGTAATAATTTTGTATAAAGTTTCAGAAAACAATTGAAAATATTTTTATTTGTCACAAATAATTTAAAAATAAATATTATAACGTTTATAAAATTATTGTAATAATAAAATTTGTGTAATAATGTTTGCACTGTTTTGTTAATTTATATTATTAATTGAGAATAAGAAAATTTTTATCATTAAATATATATATTTGTATAATTATTTTGCACTTTCTCTCTAATTCGAAATTTTTCTCCGTTTCCTAGAATTTCGAATAATGGGGAGTTCACTGTATGTTACTAAATCACATGATTTTAACATTTTATGTTAGATAGTTGTAAATTAGAATTGACATATGTGTGAGTTATGTATATATATTTATTAAATTTGTATTATCAGTACAAATAAACAAAAAAAGAACTATTTTAATAATTAACTTATAATAAATCATCTTTTGCCACTTAAATCAATTGTCCATTAATTATTTTCTTTGTTTTTAATTAAACATATTTTTCCTTTTTTCTCTTCTTTGTTATTTTCAGAAAGTAATAACAATATCGGCGGAATTTGCTCCCACTTCCGAGTCCTGTATCTGTGTCTATTCGAAGACCGAGTGTACACAGAAGTGCTAGTCAGTCGTGGCATCGTCTCGAGGCAACGCGCAAGCGACTACGATCCTTCGTTGGTCGACAGTACACTTTTTTGCAACCCTTTATCGTCGAGACAAAACTGCGCGACCATTTGCCCCTGTCGGCAGCCTGCCAAACTCCTGCTCAAAAATCGTCGCTTGTCACTATCAGTCAGACCTGCCAAAATATTCTGTCAATGCTAGGCATCTAGTCCAGGTGGGTTTAACCATCAGTCTCATTCATTGAACCGCATTCATTCATTCATTTTCATTCTTGCCCTTTAGGTTCTTTCAACGATTGGATCATTTAAAAACAATAAGAAATCCACACGAAACTCATCATAATTTTTTGCTTTATGAATGAAGAAGAAAGAAGAAGAAAAAAAGTTGTCTTTATTTTTAAAAGATGAATTTCAATTGACAGTAAAATTAGGCAATATTGTTTGGTCACTCATTTTTTTGTATTGCATTTAACGTACGCCCACGAAGATGAAAACCAGAAATGAAAACGTTTGATTTGACAAACTAATTGGCCGACAATATTGGTTTGCTTTGACGCAAATTGTAAAACGACTCCGTTAGAGCACGTTATAATGCATGTTTGGAAACGACGAGGTGGGGATTACACTGCATAGCGATGCGCGAGTCGCATTGCACCGACTTATGTACAAGTACAGATTTCATATCTACAGTCGAGCATTCATGCTTTCGTAAATGAATGTAATCTGGTAAAAAATAGGAAAAGAAATGTATACGACGGAATTACATTTGAGACGTAATTAGAAGCCATCTGCGACTTGTTGTTTTGAAATACAATATTGTTCGTTTATGCAATTTCTTGTTTTTCCATAATTACTTTAGGAGTTCTATAACTAGATAGTAAGAGTGATTCTTCAGACAAATTGTAAAACCCATAGTTAACATTGATTTGTCAAGGGCGAACTCTGTAACAAGCGAACAACTTTTGTACGCATGTCCAAGTCAACCAGTAGGATATATCTAGCACACGCGATTGATAAGCTCAATTCGGCTCGGCTTTTAATGTGAAAACATACATGCTCGCACGCCTTTCATCAGCGTTCCTTTTCTGATTATATTTATTAGCCAACGTCAAAACTGACGTACGATAACAAACAGCGTACGTACTCATGCAGATTTCTTCATCATTGACAGCTTTCCATTAACATCGTTCAGATATATTTATAAAATAATTGAATTTTAAAAACAAAGACTTACTGAAAAAAACAAATTCATTAGACTTTCAGGGTCTTAATGATATAAAGGGTACCATGTAATTTGGAACTTGAACTGTAATTTTCGGTTAATTCAAAGCTTTTATCAAAACGTGCTTGTTTGCAGACGTCGATGATAAAGTTCTTATGTAATGTTCCATACGAATTGTTACAATATTACTCATATAAATATCCGTTTGGCCAGATATAATTGAGTTAATGCTACAGGAAATGTCTTCCTCGTTTGTTATTTGCTAATTTGAAACCCAGCAAAAACTGCGTTCATCTCTTTGTTTCATCGGATAAAAAAAAGAATAGTTGAATACTGATGTAAATTTAATATTAATTTTACATATTTTATACAGTAGTTAGATACATTGTAATAAAATGAAACTAGTTTTTTGTACTCCTTATGTAAATCTTTGGTAGAATTATTATTCCTAATGCAAATTGTTTCTTAAAATATAAAATATCGCTCGCTGCAACTAGCGGCATTTTCGTGTTGACATTGATTTTCTAATTATGTTCAATTGCTCATTGGGATTATCATTTTTTCATATTTATATGTTGATGATTGAAGTTCGTTGCTACACGGTTCAATGTCACGCACCGACATAAAAATAGATCGCACGCGAGTTCGATGCCACGAAGCTCTCTTTATTCGAAACACCTCTATTTTCCTCACTGGCTATTAAAGCCAGAAATATAATGTTGATAAAAAAAAAACAAAAAATAATATCACTTTTGAATAATCATAAAGAACAGACAGACAATTTGTGTCAGTCTCGTGACGAAGTGCACTGCACATTATCCGTCAATATTGTTGATAAATATTGATGACTAAGGAAGAACAAGGCGCCGATGTGCAAACAAAAGATGTACGCACACGTGCTCAAACTCCTCAGATATTAATAAGATTTTGTTTCCTTCTCCCCCCTTGCTGCTTCTTTTTTTCTACCTTTTATTATGCAGTGATTCAGAAGAAAAAAATTTATGTTTTTTCGTAGGTAGAATTAAAAATATATATGATACACGGAGTAGGAAAAAATGTTGATGAGCGAAGCATTCAAATGAGCCGCTTGCATGCAGAAAGGTTTATGTTTTGACGAGTTATTTATTTTTATCGCAAATTTGATTGAATTTTTTTCAAAGCGAAAGTATTATCTTAGAAAAAATTTTAATGTTTGCAGTGACATACATTGTATGTGTCAAAACAACTAAAGTGTCACAGTCTTTGACGCTGAAATTTCAAAAATTATTTACAACTATCTACCGGTAGAATTTAATGTATAAGTTTGAAAAGATGATGTTAGTTGTCTCTCTTGCAGACCATTGATAAGATTTTGCAAAACAAATTTTAACATTGATTTCTATTTCATTTATTGTTCATAATAATTACCGGTATAAAATGTTTAAAAAAGCATAGAATTATCTTATTAGATAATTGATATTTACATTAAATAATGCAAACCACTTAAAGTACGGCAAATACAAGGATTTTTCTTGTAATTGCTAGTTTTAGATAGGAAAACTCTAATATTAAACTTTAATGAAAGATAATTAGTAATTACATAGTCTAAAGTAAGAACTGCTTGTAATATCCTGTATAGTTATTGTTTAAATCATATCTTATATGTTTACCAAAAAGTGAATACAGTTTTTTCTTCTTTTCTTCGTAAATATTTGTGTGAAAATTTGTTACGATGAGTAAACGTTTTTTTTTCATGTCAGTTTGTTTGTAAAGAAATGGGTCTGATCATATGTTTATAAAAATCATTAACTCAAAGTAAAATTTTATTTAATAACATTTTAATGAATTTCAAGTAAAAGTTCAACATTTCTTTTTTTAAAACTTTCAAATTTGGCGAATTCGAAAATAAGTTTATTAAAAACTACTATATTTGATCTTAAATAGATTTATCGTGATAAATATGATTAAATCGCACCGTAATCTGCCTATTATTAGCCATATCTAGTGAATAATCAAGCATGTATGTTTACATTCGACGGTATCTGATCAAGTAACTATTGTGGTCTGCAAAAATTGTTCGAGCTTGTCGATAAATAACAAGAAAAAAGTTATGACTCACTCTTTGGGTCTTTACAACAAAAACCACTAATTATCTTCGAGGGTGTAATTTTTACAGAAATGTTATATAACTTTTCCATCAGTATCTTGTAATTACGGATAAAACCGACTTATCTGTTGTTTTACATGCATTATATATTTTTTGTCAAAAAAAAAAAATTATTTCTGCAGTGATTAAAAAAATAATTTGGTTTTCTGCTACAGATCAGCGAATGTGGCGGAAGTTCGAGCGTCGATCTGCCGCGCGAACAAAAACGGCATCTAAAAAGCGCGACGACCAAGTGCGTTGGATGAAAAGAAGGGCAGCTTGGCGGTGATGGATAATGAGCAGCCGCACCAGGAGTTGGTTAAGTGTGTCGTCGTGGGAGACACTGCTGTCGGCAAGACGCGGCTGATCTGCGCCAGGGCGTGCAACAAACATGTTTCGCTGTCGCAGCTACTTACCACCCATGTGCCCACGGTTTTGGCCATTGACCAGTACCGAATATACAAAGACGTTAGTCTTAAGTTTGTTCACTTTATTAACACATTTGTCTTAAATTATTTTTATCAGAAAATCCTTCAGATTTTAGTTTTTACAACTTTCCAGACAAAGAATAAATAAATTTGCATATACAGCTTTTTGTCGAAATATACATTTTTAGAATCTTGCACAAATTAAAATCAAGTTGCAGTTTTAATACAACTACATAACTTATTTTTATTCAAGTGTACTTGGAATTTCATTACATTTTCTATCAAAATATGTTAGATAAATTGGTTCGAAGAAACATAAAGTACCAATTATTATACGTAAGAATCACTTCTAAATTTATAAAAAATTATAATAAAGAAGTTTGATGCATTTTAATTATCCTGCAAAGAATTTATGAACGCTTTTGGTATCACTTGAAAAAAATTAATTTCTGGAATTTGGTAGAAACAAAAACTAGACTAGTTCCATTAAAATTTTACGTGACCAGTTGGACCAACTTTTTTTGTTTCTTCCAAACTAATATTAATTCAGTATATATGTAAATAAGATTATAATTCAAGTGTTTCTTTCCTCTATTATTTTCAGCGACTAGTTATCTGCATCAGTTTATTTATTATTATTTTGAATCATTTGGTTTTGTTAAATTATTAGACGTTCTATAAATAGAATCCTCCGCAGGCATAGTTCAATTGCAATCGTCGCACTTTTATCCCATTACGCAAACCGTGCCACATCTTCGGACACAGAGTTTAGGGACAGATTTGGGTCGCCTTTTGAAATAATTTTCTCATTGTGTTATGAGCCATGTCACTCTCGAGGTTCATGTGACCGCTCGACCCGTTCAATGAACCTCTCAGAAGCCCGGAAAGGCGTGCAGATGGCGATAGCACCGGGGTACACGAATCGCTTGGTCGGCAGCGCCATCTGTACAGCCGAAACCGCCTCAGACCCATGAATTCAACGAAGCACTTAGGATAATAAGTGCAATTGCCGCTGTTGAATGACAGGCCCTCGAATTGTCACGCATACACAAAGACACGACACGACACTTTAGGTGGGCGTCGTCAATCATCTCGCAATTGCAACCAGAATTCGCGTCCTACGAGAATTCATTATGCTCGATGGAACAATTTGCGACACCCATTTCTTGTTCTCTTTAATTTTTTATTATGAACTTGTTTGAGTCATTATTTATTTTTTTTTTTTTAGATTTAATAATAGCTAAAACATTTTAGGTCCTGGAGCGGTCTTGGGAGGTCGTCGACAATGTGAACGTGTCCCTACGACTTTGGGACACATTCGGTGACCATGAAAAAGATCGTAAATTTGCTTATGGCAGGTAATGCTTTCTCAAAACTAACGCCTCTTCTTACTTTATATTGTAAATGATAACTTATTTAATCTGGATTCTGATATGTATGTACCTTTGAAATTATTTGTTTGTATATTTAATGCATGAAATCACTTCTTATTTACATTTTAATCTAACATTTCATTTAAATTATTCTCTTTTTTTTAATTTATAACTCTACACTGTTTCCATCTTAAGAATAGAATTTTTGTTTTAAATATTACTATATATTAAATTATTTTATTAGAAAATAGAAAGATCATAGTTAAGCTGAATTGTAATTTCATTTATCTAGACATGAGTTCACTTTTGCAGATCGGATGTTGTACTTTTGTGTTTCTCCATCACAAATCCAGTGTCCTTACGCAACTGTAAGGTCATGTGGTATCCAGAAATTCGGAGCTACTGTCCACAGACACCCGTTCTACTTGTGGGCTGCAAAAATGATCTTCGCTACATGTACCGAGACGAAACGTACCTCAGCTACTTCCGTGAGCGCAGTCCTTTTGTCAGGTAATTATATAAAAATGTATTAAAAAGGTTGTTTTTTACTTGAAGTTGTATTATTTAGTATTGTAAAAATATATTTTTTAGAGCAACACGAAAGAGCGACCTAGTTATGCCAGACCAGGCCCGAGCTGTGGCCAAAGAACTCGGCATTTATTATTACGAGACTAGTGTGTTCACTTATTATGGAGTTAACGAAGTTTTTGAAAACTCCATAAGAGCGGCCTTGATTGCACGCAGACAGCAACGATTTTGGATGACCAATCTCAAGAAAGTACAAAGGCCTCTTTTTCAGGTAACAAGTTTGTCACTTTTCTTGAATTTATATCATTCAGATTCATTTACCAACATAATCAACCACAAATTAAACACGTATAAACTTAAAATAATTTAAAAATTTTATTTTTAATTATATAAGTGCAATTAATTGTAGAGTCTTTAATGGAAAATTAATAATGCTCTGGAAAAAAGTAATTGTTCTTTATTTAATCACTTCCTTGTTATTAGCATTAATCTGATAAATACTTATTGCAATTATTGTTACAAAAATTTTTTGCAAGCTGTCTGGTTGATTAATTTGCAGATTTTGTTTCTCTTTTCAGTGTTCATCATAGCAATCTCATTATTCCATACCGACACATCCATATCGATAAGCGTAGTTGACCGCAACAGTATGGACAAATTAGACTTCTTTGTCTTGCAAATAAGACATCCTTGTGTGGCAACACGCACGTTGTTGTCTTTAACGAACGCTTTATAGAAAGTAATCCGCTTAATCATTCTTAATATCAGCTTCATTATTAGAACTCATTATATCAAAATGTCGTTCATCATTGCCTTTCAATTTCAAAAAATAATTCATGTCATACATTTTAAAATTGTAAAGTTTTTTACCTCAAAACAAAAAAAATTGTTTCAGGCACCGTTTTGTCCGCCAAAGCCAATACCTCCGGAAGTAGTACTGGCTCCGAGCACTTATGAGGAGAATATGAAGACTCTTTGGATGCATCCGGTGCACACCGATGTTAACATTATTGTTGGTACTTGCACCTTTTCTGCTCATCGTTGCTTTTTAGCAGCAGCATCGCCAGCTTTTTATCACCTTTTTTCCATTGAACTGGTCATTCCGGAGCACACACCAAGAAGTTCCAGTGAATCCAGCATGGTAATTAATTACAATTTTTGTTATATCTTAAAAACATAAAAACAAACATGTATACACATTTTTTTATCTGAATTTCTAAAATACAGTAATTTTAATGTGAAGTCACAGATACATTGTATATTCAATCAAAACGTATTTTCATGTATTAAACCTACTTGCAATTGATCATGAATTATTAACTGAAACTCAATAGAATATGTAACCTCGATATCTATATTTACAGAAGCGTAAATTAAAATAGTAAAAATGTGGAACAATGTAAATCACGCAAGCCCTATTACAATATGATTTGATAACAATTTTTATTAGCACATTCTACATACGTTTTTATGTATATATGTCTGAAACTATAATGTTTGTCACAAATAATAATATAAAATTAAGTTGACATATAAAAATGTATTATATTTTTACACTATTCTTAGTTTTTTATTTAATTTTTGTAATTGCTGCAGGTGAGCACATTCGGCGAAGCTACTGTGGGCGAATTTAACGACGACACTGAATGCTTAATACGCATCGATCAGTCGAAACCCACTAAGTGAGTATTAATAATAACTGAATATGTCTATGACATACACGTGTTTTTTGTTGTAACTACTTTTTAATA
Source organism: Idris sp. 1 HC-2018 (assembly GCA_022817325.1). NCBI lineage: Eukaryota > Metazoa > Arthropoda > Insecta > Hymenoptera > Scelionidae > Idris > Idris sp. 1 HC-2018. The sequence continues at coordinate 5,439 of JABFPM010001424.1, read as the reverse complement.
ACTTAAAAAATATATTTATTATTTTAAATTAAAATTAATTTACAATTATTTGCAGAGTTTGGGAGCAGATAAAGCGACGTTCAAGTTTTCAAGTACTGTCCACGGTGGAAAACCAGCGCAAAGTCAACGGCGTATCCAAAGAACTTAATCATTCTGCTTTCCACATCATCCGAGTAGCATTGGTTAATATTCATTGTCCATAAAAATAATTAATATTTTCTAAACATACAGATTTTAATTTAATTTTGATCTAAAAAGATATTGTAGGTTGTGAATTATTATTAATTGAGTACATTTAAAAAAATTGTTTGTCTGCTTTTTGTTATAAATATTACAAAATTTAATGACAATTCTGAGGTAAACTAATCACATAAATTTTCAATCAAATTAACATTTAATTTGTGATAACAGTAATTTTCACATCATTACTGTACTCATTAAAACCTTAGATTTTTTAAATTTGCTTGTAGATTGAAAATGCGAATGGCATGCAGCAACAAATCACGGTAGTAACACTATCGAAGTTAATCACACCTCAAGCAATGCAACAGTGCTTACAATTCATTTATACCGGCAATTTGGACAAACGGTACCAAGATCTGCAGGTAAATATAATCTTTTAGGATTTAATAATTTGTTTCATTTAATTTACTCATATCATCAAAATCAAATTACAAATATTATTGTTTAAACAAAAAATCCAACTCTTTAAATTTTTTCAAATTTACAGAAAATTTCAAAAATTATGAATAAAATTATAATTCTTAGATTAAAATAAACATTTTTATGTAAAAGAAATTAAAATTATATACAAAAATTAGATGTATAAATATTTTTTTTTAATTTTTGCTAAATTGAAATATCAAAATTCTAAATTTGCACAGAGTAAAATGAAAATCTATTTTAAAATAAAGTGTATCACTTAATTTCTAAGATAAAAAAAGGAAAAGTGTAAGTTAGACAAAATTGTAAGTTAAATAATCAAGTTTAAAATCAAACATCACGGTAGTGTCTCGCGTCTAGTACATCATTCATACATCGATGACGACTAACGCGGCTCTGTTCTTTCAGACAGCTCCTATTGGGCTTCTACTGGTTAGTACAACATGTATGTGCTAGACGAGATATGTATTTTTCAATCAAATTTTTCTAGAAACTAGCACGAGGCATTCCGTTAAAAAAAAAACAAACAAAAAAAAAACAAGTTAGACAAAAATGTGGTTGCATGAAATCTGCTTTTTGATGCCCTCCTCGAGAAAAATATTATAAACAATATTGAATTTCCAGAAATACTTTGACTAATTTAGTATAACTGAGTAAAAGGTTGAAGAAAAGAGAAATTTCAATTCCAGATGTTATTCAGGGATTAATATAATGTTTGTTTTTAGGAAATACGTCAAGCTGCAGAACTTCTCGAACTGCCTCAACTTCTCATGGCTCTAAACAGTATACAGATTAGAGAACTGTTTATAAATAATGATCTGATTAATCAGTATAAACAAATAGTGCGACAAAGACTGGAAACTTTGTGTTTAGACGAAGGTAAATTTGTAATTTTATCAAATTAATTTTAATCAATTAAACAAATTTACTAGTTAAAATATTGTTCAGGTCTTTTTGCTGATGTTGTATTTGAATTAGACGACGGCAGTATGCCAGCTCATAAAGCGATTCTCACTGCACGTTGCGATATGATGAAAGCCATGTTTTCTGGAGATTTTCGAGAGAGCAGTGCAAAGACTGTAAATATTAAAAACATATAATATTATTATAAAATTCAAATAAAAATGTAACATTTAATTTAATTTTAAACTTTTATGAATTAAATTAATTGCAGATAGTTTTTCCGGGTGTAAGGGAGTACACATTTCACAAACTTCTGTGTTACTTGTACACCGACGAAGTGCCAGCAATTTCGTCTGCGAGATGCCTGAATCTGTTAGAACTTGCCAATAGATTATGTCTGCCAAGACTGGTCAATCTTGTTGAAAATCGTGTAATAGAAGACCTGGAGAAGCTTTCACTAAACGACAGCAATGAAGCTGTTGAAAATTGTCTTCGTTTGTTGGAACCATGCAAGGTACAATACATTTTTATAAAAATACATTATGTAGAAGAAAAAAGGTAATTGAAGTTTTAATAAAATTTTAGTTGCACAATGCAGATCAACTGGCGGATTGGTGTATGAACCACTTATGTGTTAATTATAACAAACTCTGCAAAATGTCACCAAAGAGTGTACGCTTACTACATCCCGAAAATCAGGAATATTTGAACGAACATCGTTGGCCACCAGTTTGGTTAGCAAAAGAAATCCAAAAACGTTTTTTCATTTCTTTTTTTCCATTTAATAGATTGTAAACTTGAACAAAAATTGTATTTTTAGGTACCTTAAAGATTATGACTATTACCAAAAGTGTTTGATGGAGCAGGACAAAGAAAGCAAGCCGAATCTGAAGCGCAATCGAAACCAGACAGGATGTCTCTCTTTTCTAGCATCAAGTAAAGGTCTGTTTACACGGTCCCATTTCTGGTTATCATTCTGGTAAAAATGTCTCTAAATTTGTGTAAGAATGCGCAATGCCCTCAACAAAGCATAATTACCTTAATTTAAGATACTTTTTGATGTTTCAAAACGCATTTATCTTATAACCAATGTAACATCAACAAGAATCTTAAAGTTTTTCTAGCTCTTAACAAGAATTTTTCGAACTTTTATATATAATATATATTGCTAATATAGATTAAAAGTAACTTTTGTACTAGATTATAGACGAACGAAAAATGTTTTATTGAACGTAAAAAAGAAAAAAAAATTGCATTACGCATTACACTTTTGCGTAATATAAAGACTGCGAACTAGAAATGGAATCGTATATGCAGGCTTTACGACACGCTGTGACGCAACATCGGAAGAAACACCTGGAACAGAGAGGACTATTTTCGACAGCTCCGAGGCAGTGCTGCGGGAACCGCGCGATACCAACGTCCGAAAAGTTAGATTCGTCCTCGTTCTAATCACGATATTTATCTGCATGATTTTTACTACTTTGATACTGCTGCAGATTTATACTTGAAATATATCATAACTTCTAAATGAAAAACTCATGTTTAACATTATACATAATCACCGTCTCATTTTTTTCACATTATTTTTTGATTGCGTTACTTTCACGAAAACATGTTATTTTTATTTTGTTCAGACTCATGTTTTTTATGTTCTGGGAAGTAACGTTCAATGGCATATCAGACGACTAGAGTATCTCTTTTTCGTTTTCCTTTTTATACTACTTAAACTTTCAATTGCGATGTTTTTGTACGGATGAATAAAACTAGAAATATATATATATATATATATAAATATATACGCGAGTGAACATGTATAATGCACACAAATATTTGATTAAATAAATAATTTTGTACGTAACTTCTTCATAAAAAAATAGTTGAGTTCACTTATTTCATCCCCAGTATTTTTTATATTTCTATAAATAAGAGGTGGATTAAATGAGAAAAAAAGCAGAATCGTTTGTCAAGATTTGTAATGTCAGCCATTTTAGATATGGTTACAGAAATATCACATTATCAGTTTGTTCTTTGCAAAAGAAATATACGTATATATACCCCAACTTAAAACTGGTCAACGCTCTTTTCGGGTTTATCGAATGCAATTAACAACGTAGCAATAAATTTGTGATCCCCCTTAAAATATAAATTTGTATGATACAAAATTATCAACATTATTAATAGAAGCATCGCCTAACATAATAATCGTTTTAAACGATAATCAAACAATTAAAAATATGTTCAATGCCCGTAAACAGTAGCGAAGTGTAATGTTATCGCGTATTACAAATGTCAAAACGACGAATTGTTATGAGTTACAATCATAATGAATTATTACAATGACTTGACTTCCTTAAAAAGTAAAAAGCTAGATTTTTTGTTGTTGTATTTACAGAAATTAATCGTCGGTTCTTCTAATACTGACAAAAAGCGCAGTCCAGTGACAGGTACAAATATCACTAACGACTTTATTTTGAGATTACAACTTCAATTGGTATAATAATAATAATAATAATAATTCAAATACATATCACGCATTCTCGTTAATCGCACGAGACATTTATTAGAGACTCTATTGTGTTGATATTCTAAATGAGATCGGAAATGGTTATTAAAATGGCATAAAGCTATTATTTATGATACAAGACTGAATGAAAGTTTCTGCATTCACAATCATGACAATTTGATAATTTATTATATTATTGTCGCTCAATTACATTAAGTTTTTTTGTTTCGAATAACCAGATCATTGACTCGATAAATTTGTCATGAAATTTATTAATGAGGTTTATGATGTATGTTAAATAAATTGAATAATTGATCTCAGTTTTAAAATGTTAGCCTAACATCTGTAAAATTATAATAAATTTCAAAATCAACAATGCTATAAGTTAATTAAAGAAACGTTCATTAATAAAAAATGAGTCTTGTGAACAACAGTAGTTACTATCACCAAAAGAGCTCACAACCAATAGGAAAACTCTGTTTTATTTCACTATAAAATAGTTTTGTTAATGTTATTTTACAAAAGCTATTAACATAAAAACAAGTTGAACATAATTAAATTGACAAAAAATATTAATATCACGGAGAAAAATTTGGTTTATCTTTTAAGGCAACAAATGAGCCAAATTTTTTCCATTCCAAGCCTATTTTTCAATAAATATATAATAAACGAAGGATAGACCTTAAAAACTTTTTATGTTCTATCTTTTTTTTTATAAAATCCACTGATTTTTTCATAAAATTAAATAATTTGATTTTTTCATTAATATTCAGTAAATAATTAAAATCATTTCAACTTATCTTTCTTATTTTTAATTGAAACTAACGAAATTTGTATCAACCATTTTTATAGTTGATAAAAAAATTAGTAATAATAAAAAATAAATAAATTACAAAGCTTCTATTTGTTCACTATGTAAAACTTTTTACAAATTTATAATAAAAAGTACGTACAATTAAATAATATCGTAACATTAAAGTTATTAATTAAGATAATGCTATTGTAAAAATGAATTATAATGTACAATTACTAACATTGTTTTTTAATTAAAATTTCATTTTAACCAAAACTTCAAAATTACAGAATTCCCTCTTTTACAAGACTTGAGTTCAAATTTATTTCTACTGAAAAATAAAGCAAAAGAAAATCTTAATAATTTTTGATTTCCTAATCACGTACAATAGAAATACCTTAACAACCAAATAACAGCCAGATTCCAATAAATAACAACCCATTCTACACCTTGCTTACAAATATATCTTAATAAAAATAAGCTCTTTAAATAAAATTTACGTATCATCGCTATCGCTTTCATCCCTTTCTTTCGGCTGCGCCAGTGGCTCCTCCTCGCTGGCCTTGCCGCTGTC
>JABFPM010001423.1:0-20420 GCA_022817325.1 Idris sp. 1 HC-2018 | reverse complement strand
ACTGACAAGTTTGACAGCAAATAATATATATATATATATATATATATGTGTGTGTGTACATTAGTTTACGACCGGTGGAAAGAAAAGAAAGCTGTATTAAAGTTGGGCAAGCTGGGTCTGGGTTGGATATGAAAAGAAAAAGCCGGCGTAATTTTTGATTTAATAGTAATAGCGTGGAAAAGGCGCAACATAAACGCTATATAAATTGTGGCCGGAGAAGGGTCTGTTTATACCGATCTTCTTGTGGTGCTGGGTAAAAGCGGCAATAAAACACACACGAGACGCATCTGGGTTACGAGTTTCACTACGACAGTGCTTTCTTTCTCTATCACGATTAGGGCCTGAGAGCGATTCTGCTCGTTTTCTTCATGTTTCTTGCTTTTTTTTGAAAGAACAAAAATTCAGTTGTTTGAAGAAAATAACAGTTGCATACTGTCGAAGACATTTTGATGTACTTTGAAAATTGAAGAAACAAAAGTTGCTTCTTTTTTGTCAAATTATGGCTACTGGTTGTTTGGCAAAAATGCAATTACATTTGCGCGATGTACGGAAAAGTTTAGACAAAGCGTTTGCAACGTAATTGTTCACTTCCAGCCAATTGCACGTGCTTCATACAGTTCCGACTTAATCCATCTCGAAACACGGAGGCGTCTAAATGCCGTTCGGATACTGTAATTAAAGTTTCACTTGAACAAAACAAGAGAGATTTTTTCGCGCGCCCTACAGTTCTTCTTTCATTTAGTTTTTGTTGTTTGTTTTTTCATTCCCTTAAAATTTAAGTGAAATAAGAAAGATAAGAATGATTCGCGACGTGGTAACAAAAATTGTATTACAGTTTAAAATATTTGGCTTGCACGATTGGACAGTTGAGAAAAATCAATTAACATTCAATCGTTTATAATTTATTAGATCGTGGGTCCAAAAGAGACATAATGGCGGTCGCTTTCTGGCCCAGTTCCCAGAGTGTGAGCGCAACTTTTTGTGGGCGGAATGCGCATTATCGACCCAAACTTGCCACGAGTAGTCTCTGTATTTATTCAGAAAAATAACGGGCCGTGTAATTACACGTGCAAATGCTAATTTGTTCATTCAAAATTCAAATTATTCTGAATGGGAAGAAGAACAAAAATTATTAATGTTGAAGAAATTTTAAGGAAAAATTAATTTCACTCAACGAAAGCAGTACAATTTTATATTACAATTACTTTAATTTGTATCTAAAGATTTTCGCTTTTATAGAAAAGAATTTTCTTGTTATAATTTGTTGTTCAACAGGAAAAGCAGTATTTCATGTTGTTTTCTATTAAATGGTGTCTTCAAAAATTATTTATCAGTTATAATCAGTAAAAGTCATCGTAAAAACAATAGTCGTTTGAGCCGAGCACACACAAACATTGCACCTTCATAAAAACGCTCTCACTTATGTGTCTACATAATCTTGTGTAACGATTCCTATAGGGTGTGTAGATATAACTAAATGGAAGCGTAAAAATGTAAGGTAATGTTTGCAGACCCGAGGGCTCATGTGATCCAGAGGATATTGGAGTGGTTGCTTGACTTACTGGGTTCATCAATCAGATTAAACCCTGACGTGTCATTTGTTTGACCCCCCTTAGGCACTGTCACAGTTTCGTCAGCAAATAATGTTTAATAAGGTGTGACACTTAACAAAACTCTGTTTTTTAATCATGCAAAACTAATTTTTTATTGATATTAAATAACAATTTTAAATGAATTTTAATAAACAATTTTATGTATGAACATTAAAAACAATTTTACCTTTACTTTAAAAAAAAAAACAATTTTTCATTTACCTGAAACAAAAATGAAAAAAAAAACAATTTTGTATTTCCCGCGGAGATAATGCCATTTAGCTTGGAAAAACAGACAACAAAAGTTTAGTTGATATATCAGGCGTGTATCAGATAAGCGGTGCGGCCGACTGGATTGAGATAAATCCGTAACCGAAAGGATTTGCCATCCGATAAAGGCCAATGAAGAGGCAGCCCCTATTTATTTCTATTTTCCACCGGTCCCAGCGGAGACCCCGGGGTCTCGGTCTCATCGTATTATCGACGACGGGAAAGCCCCTGAAATATTTGCCCGATTTTCCAACAAAGTGGTGCCGGCAGTTTGCGCTAAAGTGCCTGCGAATGGTATTCATTTTTAACTCTAAGCAAAGGAACCTTACGTTTACTTTATCGCGTTCATTTCTGAAAGGTTTTCTTTTGCCCGGAAACAAATGATTCTGTCATAAAAATAATCCATTATTTTTCGATTTCACCTGCCATTTTCAAATCAATACGTATACAATGTATACAATTTCTTTTTTCAGTTTTAAAATAAAGAAATAACAAAATATTCTAAACTATTTTTAACTCTTGCATATTGTAAAGTAAAAAATGTATATAAAAACAAATTTGTTTAAGTTGTTATAAAAATAATTTTACAATGTGATTTGTTTTTATGCAAAATTTTTATATAACCAGAAAAATCGGTTCTCTCTTGTAATCGAAAAAGATCAAGTCATTTTTTACTGCCCAGTTATCAAGTAACGTTTTGAAATCGCAGAGATAAAAACCCTGCAACAAATATAAAAGCGTTTGGTCGATCGCGAATGAGAAATGAAATGAAGATAAAAGACAACGTGCCAAAAAAGTATAGTAACGTCATCCATTTTGCATGAATTGTGAACAAAATCGTACAAAATAATGTGTCCGTTTTTGGGGGATGGGCTCATTGTTACATGCTTGCCGGCGCTTCGTGCTTAAGAATAATGGCATGCGGCATTTTACAACGCGGAATTAATGGTATGCGGTGTTTTATACTACGCAAGAGAAATGACGCGCGTTGTTTCAGTAAACAGCTCCGATGATACGTTGAGGAAAAATGATGAAAAACATTTTCTGCCACCGTAAGCCGAAAATACAATTTTGCCTTATACGGCTAATGAAATTGTATGCACAACCATCCAACTAAGACAGCTAAAATAATTGAATTTTATAAATTATTAGATAATAAATCAAAAGTTTTTCAAGTTGAAGATAAAATGTTGAAAATTAATTTGTCAAGTTCTGAATTCTTTGAAATACTTTAAATTAAGTTATTATATTTTAATGTTGTACATCGTAATAAATTAACGTTAATCAGAAGAAATTTTCACTTTTGTCGGTTTTTAAGCAGGGTATTTGTGTCGCTTAAATGATGTACAATAAATCTGAGCTTAAATGCAGTTATGGGATGATGAAAGGTGTTAAAGGGAATCCTTTTAAGAGTTCGCCATTTTGTTTCTGCCTTTTGCCAACACGATTTTGTTTCGATTTTTCAAGAGGTGTGCAGTGTCAGGGCTTTTTTTGTCTCTCTCTCTCTCTCCTTCGAGTTGAAATTTCGACGGTAAATTCGTTCTCCTCTGTGTCGAAATTCCGAACACGCTTAGTTCTGACGTTTTTCCAAAGTTGAAGTTCTTCAGCGGGGGTTTTACGCTGGACGGGAGAAAAAAAAGGCGTTATACGCACAGTCGTAATGCAGCTTTAATGTAACTCTCGTTGCGAAAAACCTTGCTCTTTGATGATTTTCAGCGTCAAACACTGCTTGGAATTTTCGCGCGCGTTCGTGCAAACATTTTTCATTTTGTTTCTTTTTCACTAAGGTTCTTAACGTCTCACAAAATAATATTGTATACACATTCATTTTAATATGCATGAACGATTATTTACAATTGTACTTGTTTTTCCAAAATATTTTTTGTTCTTTATTTTTATTTATAAAAAAAGCAGGAGCATTTTTGTTAATTTCTAAATTAAAACAGAAAAAGTTAGACAAATTCTGTTCTTAATGTTGCTTACTCTTTAGAAAACGTTTGAAGAAAATTGTGCGGTAATTTATTTTTGCTAAAAAAATAAATTTAATTCAACTTTTCTTCACAATGGGATTATCATTAAACAGTTTTTTCGTAGTGAAGGATTACATTGAAGAAGTCTATTTTCAGTGAATTTATCTTTAATTTTATTATCAACTACATTATAATAAATTTGAATATTTAAAGTTGCATACTGTGTTAAGTTTAGATGAAAATTTATAACAAGTTTTTCAAAGTGCTAAACACGTATTTGAAGCCAATAATACAGTTTTAAAAATGATATATACTCAAGATTGTAGTTCAAAATGGTAAAAAAAAAGTGCATAAAAACTTTTAACTTGTGATTTTCAAGTTGATTTATGGAGTTTTTGCAATTTCGATCAGCTACTTTGCTTTTTCAATCAAACAAAAAATAGGTTATATTTCAGCTGACTTCTTTTTCAAAAAAGCAAACCTATTCTTTATTCCTATTTCACTTTCATTTTATCCAATTTTGAACAAAATAAAATGTTATCTACTGTCAAATAAAATAAATCTAATGTAATTCTCTGAAAGTTAGAAAATCTTTGATAAAAAAGTTACCTAGATATTATTTGGTTGAAAAATGTACTATTTTCAAAATTCTAATTCAATTCAAATAATCTAACAATATACAGACGTCAATTTTTATTCTCCCTAAAAAGAAATGTTTTAAGTTTTAAAAAATAAAACAAAAGTAAATGCAACTAAAATGTACACTCTATAACGCCAAAAAAAATCTACATTCCAGTCACCGTTTAATTTGTCTTTAAAAGTCATTCTAGCTGCACGAAGAATTTCCGTTCCGTTAACCCGCAAAAAAAAGTCATCGTGAATGTTACCACACGAAAGAACGTCAACTCAAGTAGCAGTTATAATTTTTTTTCCTCCACACGCAGCTGTTCACAAGAGGCAATAAGGTCGCGCTTTAAAAGAGATCAGCATAAAGATATACGTCATATAGACCGGGATTTTTTTTCTGCTGAATCGGTTCATTAGCGCGCGCGGGTCAAGTGCGCTAAATTCGAACAAAAGCTGGCATACGGTAAAGCGCTTAAATTTTTTTTTCGTAGTTTCATTTGGAAGCGCAAACGTTACGTGCATTAACTTTGCATGTATGTGTGCGCGCTTTGTAGGATGCACACACTAAGTGGTCCATTGGATGCAGCCTGACAGAATACATTACAGGAAATAGTACTTAAAAAACCCTCCGGTTATTGTCGCATGTAATTCTCGCTTGGTGTGAATCAAGAAAATTGCAACTTATTGTTAAAAAATTTCTTCCAGAACAATAGTCAGAAATTTGAATGAAAAACTTTTTCATTTGCTTTAAAAAAACATTAAGTGCGACAATTTTAAGCAATGTCTTAAACATTAATGAAATTTCTAAATCACTGGTAAAAATGTGTATTTATTGAAAAGTGATTGTTACTGGGTATAAATATGAATATTTTTGTATTGTTACTGGTATTCTTGCGTGGCATACCATCTCGCAATTAGCCTAAAGAAAATCGTGAATTACTGCACGTACATGAATAATGTTCCGAGATATAATCAGCACAACTATTTTCACCGCTCTATTATTTGCGTTGTACAATTTGCGTTGCATTTAACTCGTCTCTATCGAAATCATAAATGAAAATGAATCTGATGCGTGTCTCGTAATATTTCAACATTAAAGCATATAATCCAACATATCTCTTGGCCGTAATATTTTTTCGAATTTTATGTTCAATCTCTTTCGTTTCATTTACATTATCACGTTTTCATTATTAAGATAAAAAGTTGCTCGCTCATTATAATATGTATACTTTATATCACATTTTTCAGCAGTACTCTTTAGCGAAAATTCAATATAAAATATAGATATTTTCAGACGAACATTAGTAGCAAAAAGCCTCTTTCATTAATTTCAACAAAAAGTATGCTGTTTTTTTACATTTTAATTAAGATGTTTTATTCATTAACTAAGCTAATAGAAATATTAAAAATATATATGAGCAATTCCACACAAATTTTCCTTATAGTTGTAAAAAATTGAAAAATTTCTGGCTGAGCGGACACCTTTGGGACTATGTTTTTCTGAATTTTTGGCTTCTAAAATACGCGAAAAATAGTGGTGTCCAAGGAAATTTTGTAGAGTGACACATTTAAAATGGTTAATTAAGTAAATGAATAAACCGCTAAAAGAAAATTATCTATAGAATTGATCATATATTTCATTATTAATTTTTTACCTTCTAAAAGTTAAAAAGTATAATTTAATTTATTTGCAGAAGACAAAGTATGTGCGCTTGAAACTCGGCACTTTGTCTTTCCAATAAATAAGTTGGTCGATAACATTTTTCTAAAAGTTTCTTACAACCTTATCCGAAATGGTATTAGTTTGAAATGATCTTAGCGTAGCTGTATACCTTGCGAAGCATCTCCTCAAGAGACTCCATGTCCAGGGCGGAGTTGTTGTTTTCCGTTCGCATGGGTTGAACCATTTGTCACAGTTCACGTTGTTTTCCGATATGTCGATTTACAAAAGAGAAGAAAACGAAAGAGGACCATTTACACCGGACCCGCACTGAATTTACAACATTTGAGTATTTCCAGCAAAATGTTCAACACTTTCAATCTACAAATTTTTTTCCATCAAAACAATTGCTCTTGTGTTTTACCACAACAACTTTTTGTTCTTTCTTTTATTCCCAAAATAATTATTACAAGTATTTAAATAAAAAAAAGTTGTTTCAAATTTATTTCCTTTTTAGTGTCTTGAAAATGAAATTCTTTTGAGTAGAAATGCAAATGTATATTTTAAAAACAAAATAAATTTCGTTCGCGGTTTGAATTCTAACAACATAAAGCATTAATAAGACGTTGTTATTTTTTGAAGAAGATATTTACGTATTTTAAAGTAAGCGGCAATAGAAAGTTTGTCCTGAAAAAGCAAAGATAAAAGGGCAAAGGACCGGCACGTCCCGAGTCATTTGACTATTTCGGGGTCGAGTATATTTTTAAGACACGCGACGAAAAAATAATTGCCTCTTCTTGTCTGACGCACTTCACGTTTTTTTCCATGTGTATACTCTCTGTGAAGTCGCCTACCGCGAAATATTTGAAACAGTTTTTTACGCATCAAAAATGTCGCTACAGAAAAATTGGAAATCCAATTCCCAGGTGATTTCCGTGTTTTTGAAAAATGTGTGTAATCAAGCCACGATGGGCACTTGGGAAATTCAATGTTATACATATATATGTTTTTGCTTTTGATAATCTCTGTGACAAACATTAAAATTGAAACCGATGATAAAGTTTATTGCAAAAATGAAATTTACAATTATGGCAAATACAATAATTATCATAGTAAATTTGTTATGACTAATAAATTATGAATTCAACTGAGTGATGAGTGTAATTAAATGAACGTAGCAATTGTGAAATTAACTAAATTCATCATATTAATTTTTCAGAGTTGATTACAGTTAACTATACGGTTTGTTTTGTAATGTGATAATAAAGTAATTTAAAGTTATAAAATAATTTAGAGTTGTACATCAAATTAATATTGGTTAAGCATCAATTGTTTGTTCTAAATGTTAATGATTTTTTATTGATTATTATAACAAGTAATTATAACATTTTTAATTATCATACATCATTTTTACTTGTAGTAAACATTTATTTTCAGAATACACCATAAGTGGTTGATAAATAAAATTAATATCTGCAATTTCATATTCTGATTATTTTCCTCAATTCTCCATAGGTGTGTAATTTATTAAAATAATTGCAGTTAATGTAATGCTACTTGTACAAACTCAGCGTATATTCATTTAATATTTATTCTTATGAGAAGCAAAATTATGTTTATGGTAAAAAGTTATTACCAGCAATCGCCAATTATTGCCAATGGAAATTATGATTGGGAATAATGTAAATAAACTTGAATATGAAATACGATTGAAAATCAAATATTTATCAATTCATATTACAAATAAAAGTATAAATTATTAAATTTTATTCAACATATAAATATTAAATATAATATGTATTAAATTCAAATTACAAACGAGAGTAGAAATGAATATTTCATTCGTCATATTAATTATAAAATACTGAACAATAATATACTTTTATATAATTAAAAAAAAATAGCAAATAAAATAAAAAGGAAAAAATTTTATTTTAAAATTGAACATTTACATTTCAGTTGTTATCTCGTCTATTCTTTATTAAGGTTATTTTAAAAACAAATTAAATGGCAATCTAAAAATATGCAACTAATCAAATTTATAATTACGTTGTTGTTAATTAAAAAAAGTGATCAAACTTTAAAAATAAAGCAATCAAAATATCTCCGTGTCACGCGGCGTTGACCATCGAATTGACAAATGTCGAAAGTTGAATAACTGAATTGCTTATGTCATCCCTTTTATATCCTTTTTTTATAATTTTTGTTCAACATGTTCAATTCGTTTTTTTCGTTCAAAAAGAGTTGAAAAGTCGCGAATATCTCTGAACGGTTGAAGCGACAAGACCCAGGACAGCGTGATCAAAGCTTAATTGGAAAAGGCTGACGTTCTGGTGAAAACCGATACTAATCCAATAGACAACTGCAAAACTCTAGCTGTATTTCAGCAGCTACAACTGTAATTAAGAGAGTCCGTATAATGAAAACGCGCAATGAATTTATGCAAATACAAAGGATTAAATTCAGTTCATTGTTTAACCGGCGTTTTGCGTGAATCAAATTCGAATGATGGCTTGTTTGTTAGAAAAAACGTAACGACAAATTTTTGCAATTCTGACGAGCTTTGTCTGCTGTAATTAGTCAGTCTCGAACGCGCTTAGATTAATTTTTCACCAGCAATGTTGTTAAAAAAAATAGCAAATTGTGTGACGCACAAAATTTAATCGCCAATTTTCTTGAGATTTATTGCAGAAACAATTTGTTTTAAGAATATCTTTAATTCGTCAAAGAAAAAATTACGACAGCTAATTAATTTTTAATTCACTACAAAAGCTTCTATATTAAATTTAAATTATTTATGTAATTATATGAATAAAGTAAATTTAATTTATTAAAGTTGAATTAATTGAACATTTCAGCAAAGTAATTTGACTATTCTATCGAAATATAATATTTTTTTGTTAAAAAAAATGTGCACTTGCCATTTAACAGTGAATCACAATTTGCAACTACATTTTTCGGGTACCATAATCAATTTTGCGCACTCTTATAATTGTTCGCTAATGTAATGCAAAGTGATTCGATTAAATTTTTAATCGATTTAACACCAAAATTCAATTTGTGATGCGATTTTCATGTACTTCGACATTTTAACTTTTTAAACGTGATGTTCCATCATCAAAAGCGAACGAAAACTAAGAGGAAATTATTTTACGATAAAAATTCTCCCTGAGAGATACATCGAAGAAAGAATTCAACTATTCAAGAGCTTCATCTATCATCGCGGATTTTATTTTTTGAAATCAAGTTACATCGTTTGTTCAAATTGTACTATTTCTTTTTTTACTTCCACAATACATTTTTCTTTATAAAAATTGTCCGTCAAAACCAGGTATTCAATTCAGTTGCTCTTTTTTCTTTTTCTGTCAAATTTTGTTATAACAGTCACGTAATTAATTAAACTTGTAACAGATATAAACATTTTTAAAAAAGTTGACAAACAAAGTAATGTAAAACTGAATTATAAACGTTTCATTTCAAGACACCGCGAACTTATAATGGGATCTAAAATTGTTGGTAAACACAAAGTTATTAAAATGAAAAAAATCACATTTTGGAATACTTTTTTTCAACTTTTCTTTTGGTTTAAAACCTGTCTTGTACTTCCGGTGGCCATGTGACACCGGCCGGAAATGCGACGCGTATGTGCAGTTATTATTGTTAATCACATGTTGGCCGGACGGTGGGTTGCGAATAAACCTGCGAGACGTAAGACGCTAGTCAAAAATAGAACGCGGGTAAGAAGAGACACCACACGTGAGCAGAAGAGAACACACACGTGTTTTCCGTGACGCGATGTGCGGAACACTGGACTGTTTTGTCGCGCAATACACCGAATACCTTATAGGTCTGGAGTGCGCTGCGCGCAAGCTCCAAACAAAAATACGCGCCATCGCTATAGCCGCGCAAATAATGGAGGGGCTGAACAATTGTTCACCTCTTTTGTGTTATATTCACTGTTTTTTTCATCAAACCAAAAATCAACAGTTTTAAACAAAAGCTCTTTTTTGCAGCAAAGATTTACATTTTATTAGTAAAATATATAAATTATATTTAGGAGAAAAAGTAATTAATTTAAACAAAAAATCTTTCCATCATTGTTATAATTAAAGAACTTTTGACAGTAAAAAAAATTGATTAATAATTTTAGTTTCGGGTATTAATTTGAGTTTAATTTTTCATTAAAAAAACTTTTTATTCGGAGAATAGTATATTACTTTTGTATAATGAAGTATTCTTTTATTAATGGCTTTTGTGACATGTTAGTTGACATTTTTGTTAGTATATATCACGAATATAAATGTTATTTATTGGAAATGTTATAAATATTTTTTTAATTATAATAATAAAAAAAAGTATTGTGCAGATAATCTAAATATCGCAGAGTTGATATTTAAAGTCAGACGAGATGAAAAGTTAATTTGAATGCGAATACACATTAACTACCAGACCACATCGGACTCGTACTACTGACCGACTATGCTTTTACTATCACCACTGACTGACAAACATTTGCTTTGCTTCTGACTCTAAGCATCATTTTGTTTAACTTGTTTTCGTGGATACTTTCAGTAGTTTCGATTACCGAAGTTATTATTCAAATTAGAACGAAGTTTATTCCATAAAATATTTTATATTATTATTCTATTTGTTTCTATTGTTTAATTAATTTCAATTTGTATAGCCTTTTCATGTCAATCTGATGTAAGTATTACAGTTTGAATGAAATCTAATTTAAGATTTTTGTTTATGAAATTATGAAAATTAATTAAGAGTAAATTATTATTTTTTTGAAATTTATGGAACTTTTATAATTCAAGAACGAATGAAATTATTAAAAAAAACAAACAAACAAACAAACAAACTGCCTTCAACAAGGAAAATGTAATGAGAAATATATAATGTTGATTGAATTTAATTGAAATTATTGTAATGTAAAGAATATTAATTAAAGGTAAACGCAAATGGAATAAACTTTATTATGAACTGAACTACTAAACATTTAATTGAATGTTAACAAAATAGATGTGAACGCATTGATAAAGTTAATTAAACGCAACAAATATTAATTGTATAAATTTTAATAAAAAGACAGACCGCGGAAATCAAGCGTATCACAATAGAAAATTTTGAAGAAATGTAAAATGTACTAAAATTAACTTAAAGGAGTTATTTTTAAGCAAAATATGTACACAAAATATTTATTCGTCGATAATACTTGTTAGTTTATCATTTACATGTTTATATTTTGTTACTTTTAAACAGTTTATATAGTATTTTTAATCCTAATTTTATATCGCTCTGTACTTGGATGATGTTTCAACTTTATTTTTTTTACTGATTTTCATACCTTTCTTTTTCTTTTTTCCTTTTTGCATGATTTAGTTGCATAGTAATGTTTGTTGAATACCTGATTTTATCTTTTAATAAATTGCAGAGTAATGCACACTAATTCTCACCTGAAACAAAAATATCACACAAATATATTAATTGTATGCTAACTAAAATGTCATTTTTATTTTATGAGAAACGAAAGATATTTACAACTGTAAATCAATATGAAGGATTATACGGTCAATTTATAATTAATTTCAGATAATGCAGATTACGCAGATAAAAATGTTTCATCATCGAAGTTACATTATTGATTTGAACCAACCGCGATCTAACTACGCTTCAAATTCAATTAAATTTTCCGTTAACGAACTTCCGAATTACGTGATTGAGAATAATGTTATCAATAAATATATATTTGCGTTAATTCAACGAGATAAACACTAGTTGATATCATTTGTACTATTTCATAAAATTTATATTTACTTCGAAATCTAGACTAATATTAAGTAAACTTGAACAAAAAAAAATTAATATTATATGAAAAAAAGTGAATTGTTACTAATTAAAAAATGTCAAATTTTAATGAACGAATTTTGAATCGTGTCAAAATGAAGCTGTTTTTCTTAGTGCAGTTATACATTTTAATCAACTTTGCAATTACATAAATTTTTATTAGAACAAGTTGTTATTTTTTATGTTTTTCGAAATTTTATTAAAATATATGCTCAAATAAGAAAAAAAATTAAATAAGTAAATTTGATTAATTAAGAAATCAGACAAACAAGTTTAATTTGAATAATGCAGCAGTTCATTGGATTTGCATTAGTTGCACAAATCTATTTACGAGAGAGAGAGAGAGAGAGAGACAGACAGAGAGAAAGTTAGAAAAATTTTAACTTCTTCGCCTTCACTTTGATAGTTCCATTTTTGGTAATTAATTAAATTAATAGGTTAATTAACTTGTGGCAGTTTTATTGCATTGACCCTGCGTGAGTAAGTGTGTCAGGAATTTTCGAGAAATTCCTTTTGGACGAGACGATAGTGCGTGGTTGGAATTTCGACTGCAAATTCTGCATCAAATTAATTCGCGACGTTTTTCCCCCGTCTTGAAAGTGCGAACAAAACAGATTTTATTATGCTACAAAATGAATGCCGTGCTACTCGACTCGACAACTGTTACGAGTTATAGCGCTTTTTCAGCTCAGTATTGTTTTTGCGATTTTCTTAAAGTCCTATCAAATTTGCATATAACGAGAGGGTTTAATACAACAGATAATGGCCTTGGAACTGAAGCACAAATTAAAATAAGACAAAGACAAAAAAATAGAGAGAAGAAAAACAGTTTGAAAACTGCACACGCTTCGGTAGATTAATTGTAGATAGTTTGGCAAAGTTTTCTTTTTGTTCAACTTTTGTTTGATGTGTGAATTACAGAAAGTTTGAACACATTTTTTTAAATTGTAAAAAAAAAAAAGAACAAAAGTTTAACTTAAAATTGAAACTCAAGCGGAAAGAAAATTATTTATTTTAAATAGAAATATTATTTCCAAAGGATAATTAAAACTAATTATTGCAAAACAAAAAAATGAAAAGAAAGAAAAAAGTTGTTAATTTATGAAATTCGAAAAATGAAATTCCATTTCTGCTTTTCATCACATAAAAATGAAGGCGGAACAGGAATTAAACAAAAAAGGAATGAAAAAAAAACTTCTGAACGACAGAATTAAAAATTGATTGTTTCTGTTGGAAAAAAGGACTAGTGGAAAGATGGCTCGTAAAATGCTAATAAAAGTTTCCCATCAGAGACAAGAGGACTTTTGCGAATTGAAAAAGCACGGAAGCGAGGGCAAAAAAAAAGTATTAGATACCCGGTAATTTAATGTTGCAATTTTTGTGGAGACGATAACGGACGGCGATTTCTCGTATATGACTGCCTGTTGCAAATGTACGGTCTCTTTTCGTATCATAAGAGCAAACGGACGGTATTTTTTTTGAGTAAACAGCTTAGCTAGTACTGCTGTGCAAAGTACACAAGAGGGATTCGTGTCTGATAATTGTGAAGCGAAGTGTGTTCATGTCAAATTGAAAAGTCCCGGATTTTTGCGTTGCCGGCAGCTTTGCCCTCAAAGGTCCATTAAATTAAATTCGCGTCCCCCCACGGTTTTGCCGCTTCCGAATTGCCGGGCATCTTTTATTCGACGACCCACAAGCGCATCGGACCATCCTTGACGTGAAAATACGCTTAATTGAATGGGTCAACGTTAAACACGCTTAATTAACTCTTTGTCAAAGTTAAATTGGAGAAGACTGCACTGATGCTCCATAGCTGTCAACATTTCGAAAGGCAGCAAACTGTTTATGGATTAATCTAACATAGAACCTACCTAACAAGATCTCATTTTATTTAGAAAATAATGTTAATTGAAATATCCAATTTGTAAAATGTTGATTACAATTTTAGTAAACTTATTTCCTTTCTTCTTTTTTTACATTTTCAGCTGTACTTTTGTCATCCAGTGACAATATTTTTTTACTTCCCAAAACAAATGACGCGGTAATTTATCTTGCAAAAAAAGCGCGCCATATTGATCGCATTAAAAGGAACTGGTAAACTGCACAAATTTCGTTTAATTGGGTTTGAAGTGGATGCAAGTTGCAAAACATAAATCAACTGTCACGTGAGTTGCAGTCGTTTCTAGCATTTTCATCGAAATTCAACTGCGTTACAAGTTTGGCTGTTGATTGGCATATACTCCTCAGGGCAATAGGGGTAGCTTGCATTTCCCTTGGAAACGCTTTCAACTTGCCGTTTGAAATCCTACCCACATACAAGTCTGGCGCTTATACGTCTTTAGCCTTTGCAGCCGTTATAATCCTTCTCCACGTGTTAGGAAATAACGAGATAAAAGAAGCTGCACTTGTTAGCTTGTAATCTCGTCGATACAATTATCGACCCTCGTGTCGTTATAAATGTAACAGAGGATTTCGAACGACGTCACTGTCAACACCATGAAAATGGGCTTAACTCCTTCTCCCTTTTATAAGACGACGAGTGTGCTTCTGTAAAGAAGAATTCCAATTATAGTACACATACAAAATGTAGCGATGACGCTATCTCTCTGATATTTCTGGTTTAGATCCCGCGAATTTATGATGTTGGATACAAAAATAGAATTATACGTATATGTTTTATTCTGATTTCCTCGATAAAGAATAATTAAAGCTGACTTTTTGGCAAATACTTTTTGTTGATTTTAATTTGTCATTTTAGATAATGTATATTGCATTAAATGAATAGAATTGTTACTCGAAACAGTTAATTTCCTTGCTCATGTATTTCAAAGGCAGCCTGGAAACTGACGCTAATGTAAAGCCGCTCGTGATAAGCAACGTGTTTCACGTTCAAGGATTGAATGTTCTAGCAGAGACGATGTCCTTTATTTCCGAGTGCAGTGCGGAAACTAGTGCACCGCCGAACTCATTTGCCCCGAGAGGCCAACGTCCTCGGGGAATAACGAGGGGATTTCCCGCGAATCCTGCTTTCCAATGACACGCCATCCGTGTCAGTACTAATTCCGACTAAGAAGGTTAGACGAAGGATCGTGTCCATTAATTCACTGCAATCTCAGAGACCGCATTCGACCGCAGGAAATCCGACGAGGCGCATCATCATTACTGCCGGAGCGGAATTACTTCTTCTTTGGCTTATGAAGTTGGATTTGGTCCACTCCCTGTGCTTTGACGTACGTCAGATGTTGCACAGATCATCCGCAGATAAACAGCTTTATTAACGTGACGAATTGACCGATCATCAGTTTAGATCTAACTTCAATCAGATTTTTATATTGATTGTTAGAATACAAGGAATGTTATTTTAATGATCTGTTATTCTCTTAATTTTGAAGATTTTAAATTTTAATTATAGTTTAATTTTTCTTATTTTTGGTAGAATGTTTCACCCATTGAAGCAAGTTTTTTTGTTGTATTTAAATTTAGAGATATTATTTTTAAACTTGAGTAATAATAATTTGTCAAAGCCAGTGAAATGTTATTGTTTTTCGCGCGTCAACACGTGTTGCTTTCACCAAATGGCTGCCTAAGATTTTGTTTTCTTCGCACTGTAACGGGAGATGGAGCTGAAATACAAGTGTTTTCTGCTTGCAAATGCTTATTAAACCCTAAGTGTTCGTTCTCAGTAATGCTATTTATAAAGCAAAGACCAACGCACCGCGAGTCGTCTGCTCACTGATCTGTAGAAGGAAGAGGATTGCCAAAAATAGCTTCAGTGGTACATCAATAATGATAATAATAATTATAATTCAATGTTGCTGACGAGTCAACCGTTAACGATGATAAGAGTGCAGAATTTTGTTTGCAGATAAGAATCTTAAACGATTGGAGAATTCAAGTTGGGGTCATTATTGGCAAGGCAATTAGGTCGGAGAACAAGGCCGGTTTGTCATCATGACAATGACGAATAATATTCTCCGACAGTCATTTATTATTTGCTGATGCCCAAACTGGATTAGACCCAATTCCTGGGATGAGAAAGTTGTATAAGCTAACGAAATCAATGCTTTTAAATCCCCAGAAAAGCTGGGCAGATAGTATCGGACCAAGTACTGGAGTGTAAACAAAGGGTGTATACAAAGAAGTGTAATACTCGGAATTATTTTGAAATGGTTGTTTATAAGTGAGTAGAATTTATAGAACAAATAGAGAGAAGATAAAGTCAGAAAAGCTAAGCTGTTTATTATTCTTTTATTAAATCAACAATTTGACAATAAGTCCCTTTTAAACACAAATTTAAGTGACAGAGCTTGTCGTTGTATTATCAAGTATTTAGTGGAAATAACAGGGAAGACAAAGAGGTAGATCCAATCGTTTGGAAATTTGAATAGCGAGAAAATTCGTCACATAGGGAGCGTGATCACTACCTCGGGAGGATTCCCCACTGATCACATAGGGAACGTGATTACTACCTCGGGAGGATTCCCCACTGATCCTCTAACTCGTCAAGAAATGTGCCTTAAGCTGGCAAATCGCAAAGTGAGAATCCACTTTCAGATTTCTTTGACTCATGCAACTATATTGCCGTATCTTGTAGAAAAAGATTTGGATAGAAAGAAAAGTCACTTGAACATAACAACTCTAACGCCCAGTCAAAGTTTGACCGAAAAAGTTTTCGGCATAATTTTATCGTTATGTAATAAAATGGTGTATTTGATGGAATCGATTATTGTCAAATTGAATTTACTTTTGTTATAGCAATTTTTGAATATTTTTGATACGATTTTAGAGTGTTCAGATATTTTTTTTACCTCTCAGATAGACATTATCTCAGACCCTTTTGCCTTTTCTGAATGAAATGCGATATTGTTTATTATGATTGCGTTTGCGCAGTGTGTTAGAAATTGCTGGCTATTAATCGAGCCATAATCTTGTTAATGGAACACCCTTTATTAAAGCAAGCGAAGTGTTCCAGAGTTATTGATATTAGACTCTATTCCAACGATCCTATTACTTGTAATGTCTCGATAGCTATTATTTTTTTCTTCTTCTTATTCTTGAGGACTTCCTTCAGGTTAACTTTTTTAATTTTAGCGAGATACATTTTTCATTCTTAAATTAAAAAAAAAACCCTTTATGAATGCAATCAAAAAGATTCATCAATTTTTGTTCAACTATAATTAATTTTATATCGAATTGATTTTTCGTTGCCATTCTTCATTTAATATTAAATACTTTATATGATCATTTTTCACAATTTTATTTCATAACTTGATTCAATTTACTTATTAAATTTAAAATTTTAATCAATTCTGTGCTAATTTTTTATTCTCAATTTTTTTTAGTTATTTCCGTTAAATTTTAGTACGACTAACGATTTCATTAATTTGAAATATTTTAGTAAAGGTTGTTTTACTTTATAACAGCATTAAATGTATTGATCTTCTTTGAAAATTAAACGAAAATATTTGACTGACAAAATTCAAGTTGTTTTTTTTTCATATTTAACGAAAGATGAATACTGGGGTGATTAAAACAACAAATAGTTGAAGTTATTATCTATATAGAGCTTGTGACCATTTCTAAAGTGGCACCAATGCTCGGTATCGTTTCCAATTTTTCCGACAGAGCATTGAGTTAAACAATATGTGCACACTGGTATATATGCTCGTGTCCATTGTGTAACGAGCTGACGCTCGGGTACTTCATTTATCAAGTTAAACAATAGCTTACTTCATTCCATTCGTAGCTCTTCGCGATCACACGAACAGTGAATACGCGATCGACTCGTTCTATTCAAGAATTAGATATGTCTCAGCCCAGAACGTGGCTTTGTTTTCTCATCAAAATACCTCAAATTCTTGTTGATAACTAAACTATATTATTACTTCCAATCATAACTTCAAACCAAAATCGCAGTTCTATAAAATATATATATTTATTGAATCAGTGTATTGAATTTTTATCTATAAATAATAATTACTCAATTTTTATACAATAATCTTTCAATTATTTGATCATTTTAATTAAATCAAAGTAAAAACAGAGAAAAAGCATCAGTATCAACAAATGCAAGGCAAAAAAGGTGTGGAGAGCACTTTTCTCTCACGTACAATCATCCTTTATCAGCTCCAGGGGAACCCCGTTTGACCAAAACGTCCAATAAAAAAACCATCCTGTAGTCTATTTTAAAACTTATTCCGGCAAATTTTCTGGCTTTTAATGTAATTCAATTTGTGCTTTGAAATAACTTATTTTGTTAAACGATGGACAACACATTTGCAAACCTCATTTTTGAGATTTGAATTTTTATTCTGGATAGTTTGCATATCTGTGTTTACCTTGATTGAAATTCATGTTAATAATGCATTTCTCCCAATTTTGCCACAATCAAATTACAACATGATGTTGATTCAGCGCGGTTTGAATTGGTGCTTTTTGTAATTATAGTTCACAATGTTTATGCAAAATGATCATTTAATTGAAATTAAATGAAATTAAATGATCATTTTACATAAACAAAGTGTTTTTTGTCAAATTATAATTATGCATTCTTTTAAAGTTTCAAAATCATTCAATTAATTTTTGCTAAAATAGTTTAATTTTGTTAACTATTGATATTTGAAGTCTTGGTTATGGAATTAGAAAAAAAACTGAACGATACTTAAAATTTTGCTGATAATTTCAATTTTATTATAGCAAAATTTGTAATCCTTAATATTTTTTATTTTAAAATTTTGTTTTTGAAATAACAAACTTTTAATTAGTAGTGGCAATTTCTTTTTTCTTTTACCTGTGATAATGAAATTATCAAGAGCTGGAAGCTTTACAAATGTTACTAACAATTGAACGTTGAAATTTGATAACAACAATTTACAAGCTTTCCACAAAAGTAATTGTGAAACAGAAGAATGAAACAAAACAAAGTCAATCAAAAATTTTGAAAAGCTTTGCAAACAAAACATCGAAACATTGATTTTGTTCTTCTATTAATGAGAATTTGAGTATCAAGACATTTTTTATAACACCAGCAAGTAATTTAAAACAATTCCTTCTTTTATCGTCTCACGATCCACTGAAATTCTTGCCATTACCACAAGCGATACTGAAGATCAATTAGAATGAGCTATATTTCCTCTCGATAGTATCTACACTTACGACCAAAAGTTACGTCCAGGTGGATAAGCCATAAAAATATCGTAAGCTCTGCATTATTCCCTTTAGTTTTTCCAAAGATAAACTTGCACCAACTGTCGTCGATCGTCCTCATTTTCAAATGAATTTTCTTTTCCATTAAATTTGTCCGCCTCTTATTCTTGTTTTTTTGTGACATCGTATTTCACCCTGCGGCTAATATTTGAGTAAAAAGTATGACGATGCAAGAAATATAAGAGGCAAAGACATCAAGCGACCGAAGAATTACGACGCGACCAACAGAAAAATTCGAACGAGCGGCGATAAAGCCTCGTGAGATATTGTTCGCAGCTGCAAGTGTCTACCTATGTAGCCGCAATTTTATCAGCGAAACTTTAAAATTCGTGGAATAAAAGCCACCGCATTAGAATATATATTATTAATAACAGCCAAGGCTCTCATCTTTTCGGATCAAACTGGGATAGAGAACTGGAATCGATAATTAATAATCAAAAAGAAGAGTCGTGTTTCAAAGGGACTTGTGATCAATCGGCAAAGCGGAGCCTCTGAAGTGCCTTCAATCAGTGCTATTCTGTCGGCACGACACATCCCATTCGACGGCTCCAATAACGTCGCTTTAACTAGCACCTACCACTAAAACCGTTCGATCAATTGGCAGCTGCGAATGCCGCGTCAATACGGATGAGATATACACGCTCTGGAAACATGATGTTGCTCGGAGAATACCTCCTAATTCAAGAATATTGTTGTTCGTCATCGATCAACACAATTTTCAACCGTCTTCGACACGCTACATTTGTTTAAGTTTAATTTTATCTTAAAAATTAATAAATGTTCAACTATAGATTCTTAAAAAAGGATTGATTTTAACACTAGAACTAACACCGGTACAAATTCGTCCCATTTTGAAACTGAAATCTTTAACTTTTACCGGATGTGTTTGACATTTTTTGTGGAGAGTCCAATATTCTTTTGGAGTGTTTTTACTTGCTGTAAATTTTCGAGTGAAATAATTCATTTGTTTAAAAATTATAATACCTAAAACTACTAAGGAAACAAATTTGGACTCGTTAAATTTGTTTTTAAATACATTGTTATAAAATCACTTAGAATTGTATCTTTTTTGTTATATGATCTTAACATGTTACCAGAATATAAAATAAATTATTTAATTATCAATAATTACATTGTTCTTTAACATTAAAAGTGAGTAGGAGTCTATACCTCCTTAAAATACTAAGATAACAAATTTGTTCCCTTTATATTTTGATTTAAACAGAACTCAATAATTTACTTCTT
>JABFPM010001422.1:0-20423 GCA_022817325.1 Idris sp. 1 HC-2018 | reverse complement strand
CAAAAATTGTTTATTTGTTAATAATATGTCTGACTATATTTGCCATCATTAAGCATAATTAAAATAAATATTTTTCATTTTTTTGATATTTAAAAAGCCGAAAAACAATTTTTCGGACTGTTGCGTTTTTGCATCAACGGCAAGAAATGGGGTAAGCAATGATTTTTGTGTGCCTCTTTGAATTTTCATATTTTTGAATGAAAATAATTTTTTATGAATTATTTATTTCGAATATAATTGTTTATAGTTTTTAATAGTATCAAAAATTTGTGAAAAGGACTCGATTAGAGGGCAAGACAAAATGCTTCAAAATACGTTACAAATTTGCTGAAAGTTTGATATTTTCAGAGAATTTATAGCTAGCATTTGAAATTTAAGAATCAGAAATAACCACGTAAAATATAAAAATAAATATAAAGATAAAGCAATACAATAAATACTGAATTCTAAAGCACATTGACGTAAAGTGATTCCAACATAGAGGTATTTCCCCTCATCTATTTTTATATTTTTGATCCCTACATAGATGTATCTTCTTTAATCTTCTTTAAATTCGTCAGGTTATGCTTTTCTATGTGATTAATATTGTATACATTAAATAATTTTAATATCGATAAGAATTTCAATTCTTTATAAATTAAATAGCAAGTTTACTAACACTTAGAAAATTAAATACATTATTTTATTGTCTATATATTTTTATTCATTTATAATAAGAAAACAATCATTTTGATAGAGAATCGAAAAAGTATTGTCTAGATAGAAAAATTGAATATTATGGGACAACGAAATGAATCCTATAAATGGTAATACTGGCTACCTGAATAATTTAATTGCTAATCAGGTTTTTGAATAAAGATTTTTGAAAGTCAGAATTTCTAAATCAAGCTTTAATTATAAAATTCAATTAATTTATGAAATATTTGCTATTTCATCAGAAGACAAATTTGATTTGGCTTTTTCTTATAACATAAAAGATTATAATTAAAAAATTTTTTATGTTAAATTATTATTTAATAATAAATGTGGTAATTATATCGAAAAGTTTTTGAAAGTATTTGTTAATGTTTCGATAAATTTTCGTATATTGAATTTTATTATATAATTCAAGACGATTTAATTCCATTTATCTAAAATATCATAAGTTGTTTATAAGTAAATTTCTGATTGTCACATATTAATAACAAAATTCTGTGTAAATTGAATATAACTGCTGTTTCACAACTTTTTAACACAAATACAGTTAATTAAGATAATAATATTTATCTGTCGCACAACTTTTATTTTTGACAACAATTTTTATCTGCAATTCAATTAATGCTCCGATAGTACCGATAATTGAACTACGTGTGCGATTCACAGTTCAAAACAGAACTGTCTTCTCATGTGAAAAGACAGTTTAAAAGAAATCGATTATCGAAACATTGTATAAATGTTACCATTCAACGTATTTGACCTGATCTCTAGAAAAAAAAACTAATAAAAGTTTAAATTATCGTCGTGTACAAAGATTTTCTGTTCTTAAAGATATTGAAGCTTTTTATTTCAACTAATGAGACATCAAAGTTCTGTAAGGACGAACAACGGGACATTTAGTTAATTTTATTTCTTTCAAGAAATTTCAAGAATAGAGCTCAACATTATCTTTATTCTGATACGAAAGTTTCTTCAATCAATTGATTTAAATTCTTTATCAACATTTAAAAAAGTAAGAACATGTGTAATAAAAATTTAATGAATTATTTAAATTTTAATTTTTCACAATAATTCAATTGCATTATTATTTGAATAGTTATAAATGCAATAAATACAATATATTTAATATACGTAAATTTAATCATAAATTTAGTTATTTTACTGGGTATTGTATCACAATAATGTTTTGTTTTACTTGCGCAAAAATCATATACGCAGTATGATAACACGTTTCACTGTGTGTTATGTTAATCATAGCGCGTAAAGGCTGAATTTACAATTCAAAATTGTAGAACGTGTAACATGTAAAATTGAGAGAGTACATTTGCACGAGTAAACGTAAGGTGAAAGAGGCATGATATAAAAGATAAAGAGCGGGCTGTAGATCGTGCATTGCATAAATCTGTACATTTTCTCGAACGTAAGAATAACGAGATCATTGTTTCGATGGTGTATAACTAAAGTGCACCAGCTGTGAGCATAACTGAAAGTATGTATAGTCATACTTCCTTCTTTATATGAAATTTCTGTAAATATTTTTCAAATTATTCTTCTTTATTTCCTTATTCTTTAGAGAAATTTAATGCCAGTATATTAAACTAGTTATTAATTTCAGTATTGAAAATTAGAAATAATTTTTTTAGCAATAATGACAATTTTAATCTTGACTATTTTCCCAATTTATTTACATTTTTTATAAAGAAATTAATTTACATCAGTTATTTGAACATTTAAATTAATTAAAAATAGATCATTAAATGAATAAAATTATATTAGACTTACCCTATTATTAATCTATGAGATACATTTCAAAGCTCTTAGTCTGAAGATTTTTCTAAAGTAACCCACAACTGAATCCCCTTTATAAAATATTTCACATATTAATATCTTCTCTTGTGCGTCAGATGTGTTATATATGAACTAAATATTCCCTCATGCTTGTCTCTGAATAAAGCAATTATGACATTTGTTTCGTAAAAAAGGGTACGACAGCTGTTGATCGTACGTAAAAAAAATATATGAACAATT
Source organism: Idris sp. 1 HC-2018 (assembly GCA_022817325.1). NCBI lineage: Eukaryota > Metazoa > Arthropoda > Insecta > Hymenoptera > Scelionidae > Idris > Idris sp. 1 HC-2018. The sequence goes on along the minus strand of JABFPM010001422.1, from coordinate 17,699 downwards.
AAGCAACAGAGAAGTGTGCCTTTCTTTAAGACGAAGTTTGAAAAAAAAACAGTTCAAAAAGGGTGGAAACTCGTCAGGGTTCAAATGTTTAATACAAAAAGAATGAACGATGTCTTTATTAGAAAAAGGACCGAATCGAATTCGAGTCGTTAAGCGGAATAGCTCGTCTCTTGAAAATATCGTCATGTTCTTTTCACGGTGGTCGCTCGATGGGAATCAAAAGGTCGGTGTGAAAGAAAGGGGAGTGACTTTGGGTTTGTACCCCGGACAACTCCGCCTGTCTGATGTGTTCTTCTTTTCTCCAAAATACATATGGACGATCTTTTGCTTTCACAGCGCAGTTAAGGTCAAGGCTGGCCAACAGTCGGCAGATAAAAATCATTGCTTCTTTTTTTGTATTTTTTTGAACACGATTGGGGCCGCCTTTCGACACTTCGTTCATAGTGTCTTGTATGAACTACGTCCATTTCAAGCGTAGGACATTTTATTATACAATTCACTTAAATTATGATTTTATTTGCATTTTCATGCTGATTGTAATGTAGCGAAACAGGTGTTTGGTAACATAAGAAATTATTTTATAGTCGGCGTATCTTCTGATAACTTTTTGGTGTTATAAAAGAGATTTATATTTATCGCAGGTTCTAAACAAGCACATTTAGATGTTGTTTTCAAAGTAATGATTTCGTTTAATTTTTATAGTTTAATAATTAGATAATAATGATGTTGTTTCCAAAAAATGTGGTCAATAAAACACGCTTTACAGTGTATTTTAATATAAATTAAATGCTACTTAATATACGAAGTAAAAGTAAGTACAAATTCAGAAGAGATTATTCTACGAGAAATATCTCACAATAATTATGACAAATAAAAAAATTCTTTTTATGAAAAATACTATTAAAAAAATCTAAAATTACCTAGATAAATTTATTTTGTGAAAAAATTAAAAGAATGTATAATTATTCTAAAGTAACTGTCAATAAAATTTTTACAAATACGCTTTCATGAATGTGAAAAATTAAAATGCTTAAGAACAAATTAAAACAAATTAAATAAATGTATATTAAAAAACTGATTTTTTTATTTATATTTAGAAAATTGTAGATATGAAAAGGAAAAACTTAGTAACTCAAACAAGTTCCGCCACCTACGGGCAGTTTGATGAAACATGTAGGAGTTCTTATGGAAGGCTCAAAATAAAATGGTGGAACTTTAATAATATATTATTTCTTTTCCTTTGTTTTTAAATAAATTACAATTCATCTAATATGCTTGCAATGAAAGTTTGAATTTAATAGATTTTTAAGTAACAATTCTACTAGTAATTTGTATTATTATTTAATTAAGCTTTCATTCTTTTTAATGATTTTTTATTTTTACAAATGAACTTTCTAAAGCGTTTCGAGTTTCGATTCATATTTGAAAACTAATAAGTTTTTAAACAATTTTTTTATAAGATTCAATGTACTTTGAACAAAATCATTAATATTTATAACATTATACTCTTTCGGACATCTATCTTCGATTAAAAATACATACACAAATTGTTTTGTTTTATTTTTAGTTTAAATTTGTCACATTCTGCAGAAATTAAAAATCTTGATTCAAGATTTTAGCCTTGACTTTAAATGTATACTTCTTGACGAATCATCAAGATGAATTCCATCCTAAATCAAGTTTGAGAATCTTAAATTTAACATATCATTTCAATAATTTATAAAAAAGTGTTTATTGTTATAAAATATTTAAGTACATTGTAAAAAAATATCTTTTAAATATTGCAATTTTTAAAAAATCTATATTAATCATATTCAATTGATAAAATAAATAACAACATTTCAATGTGATTTATATAAATAATTTTACAGAGTCTCGGAAAAACTGATTTTGTTCTTATAATTGGAAACTATTCATAGACTTTTGTGACATCCTGTGTATGGTCACATCTTGAACGGTGGGAAGAAAACAATTTTTTAGTTTCCGTTCTGGTAAATTCATAAGAAATTCCCTTTTGATAATACTAAGCTTCTTTTATGCCGTTTTTTTTCAAATAATATAAAATTTTATTTGATTTACTGTGTATTTATCTATAATGCAGATAAAAAAAATGCTTTTTCTTACATATTATTGATAATTTAATGTTGTTCAAGTAATTAAACTTTCACTGCTTGTTTGTAGATTCTTTTCTCATGAATGATAATCTCGTATCCGGCTTGATAAAATATGAAAGATTTAGCATAGATTTGAAATACTGTCAAATCAACAACAAATTATAGCGCAAATGATTTCGTCAAAGAGGGCTTAAAGGTGAATACAAGACCGTGAGTAGATTACCCACGATACCCTACAAGAGTGGGTGATGAATAATGGATGGTGCGTTTGAATACTGCTTATAAAATTTGTCGTGATGTTGGATAAATTTGTTTAATCGTGCATCTTAAGGCAATAAAACGATTCTATATAAGTGTTTCACATCCACAAATTTGATTAATTTTGTAATTCAAGAAAACACGTTAAACATATTTACATATAATCATTCCAAATTTAAATTTCACAAATGTTTATAAAGCAAATTTACGATCATTTATGAACCAATTTCTTTTGGACTGTTCACAGAATTAATTACCTCTGTTAAGCAGGAAACAACATTTACGCTTATCTTATCGATAAAATGCTCTCTGATGAATGAAATATTGATTCACAATAATTTGTTGAATTAAACGTATAAGGAAAAGTTTTCGGAACAAGACTTACTTTGATAAAGAGAGTAGGCCGTCGGACAAAAGAAACGCATTTTTCTTTTAAAATAGAACCTACGTAAGAAGCTTAAATATTCAGCAGGAATGAATCAACATTATAAATGTTAGACAAAATAACAAAATATATTTCAGTCTAAGAAAAAAATAAATTAATTTGAAAAAAGAAAACGAAACTTAAAGTGAATGAGAAAAATGTAAACAAATTTGAAGCAAACTTTAGGAACACGAAATTTTCGAAAACCTCGTTACTAACTGTCGCATATTTATGACAGTAATCGATTCACATTTTATGAGTTGAAAATATGTTTTTTTCTCTTTTTTTCTTGGGATACATTGCCATTATAATACACTCGCTTTGACACCTCTGCTATCTAAAAGTACTCTTGCGTGCGACGCGACCTTAAATCGGGCCGACGTAAATTCAACTTTGGTTAGATTAATCGTTGTAAATTCCGTAAGACGATATAAATCATTGTCTTATCGGACCTATTATATTCTCTCGGTTGCACATTAGACGCTTGAGAGAAAGTTTTTCGGCTCAGGGCAAGCGAGCTGTTAAATCTTCTTTTGTACATTCCAGCTTATCAAAAGCAGACAACTCGATCTTTCGAACAAACAAGAAGAACATTGTTTGCAAAAATTTGTGTCTTTACTTGAATTTATCACATGTGATAGTACTGACAAAGAAATACTTTTATGCAGTTCTGGCAGATCAACATATTTGATATCTGGAGGAAAAAATTAATAGCATTTTTGCAAGAATTTCTATTCTATAATTTTTAACAATTTATTTTGATCAGTTGTATAAAAGTTGAAACATTATTTTGCAAACTTTCTATAATTTCCATGTTATTTTTTGTCAGTACAGAATCTACGGAACTTTTCCAAATTTTGTTCTCTAATTTGTGACGGTTAATGGGCCTTGAATTACGTTGGCGAATGTAGATCTAGAACATAATATAGCACGTGCAATCAATGAGGAACGAAAATCGATTATCGTTTGCGAGTGGATTACGATTGAAAAGCTTTTAACGACGCAATACAAGACCCGACTCGTATTTCGCTCAAGCGCGACGTGCCCGGCAAACGCGCAGTGCAATCCTCTCTGCTTCAAGCTATAAGTAATGGCTCCTTAAATTATGACTATCTTATCTTCAGTTACTTATATGTACCCAGTATGTTTATGTGGATGACCATGAAACATTTTGGTGTCCCTTGCCATGGTTCACCGACCTCACACGCGATTTATGAGCGAATTTCTTAGTAATACTGAAAGTTGACCTACCACAGTAGAATTTGATCAATTAAACGAAATTATTTTCGCGTTTGTTTGCCGTAAATAATAATAAGGCAGTGTTCGATGTATATTTTCATGTCATTCAACTTCGAAAGAATTATCTGATCGTAAAAGTAATTAACAGCCAAGACACCAAAATGTGTAATACATAAATCAGCCGAGTCATTTTTTTCTCGATTAATATGCTTTAAGAATTTTTCTTATTTTTATAACAAACTTAAATTGCAATCATATTTCATGTATTAAAATATGTACAAAATACACAAATAATTACACATTGCGCTTAAAAAATAGCTTAAATGTTTGCTTGAATTAAAAGAAATATCTTTTCTAGCATAAATAAGTTCTAATTTTTTACTCATGTGATCTTTTTTGTAATAAAAGTAATAACGTGCACCAAAATGAAAATCGTATTTTTATTCTCTCTGTCTTAGAAGAAGAGAAAAAATTAATGTCTATAATATAAATTCTCTTCCACGTTAAATTTAATTTCTTTATAGAAAAACATGTTGTTGTCGTTTTTTACTTATTTATTTTTTTAATTCAAAAAGAATTAAGTAAAAGAATGTTAAGTTTAAAATTTAATAAGTTCAGTTTGATATTCTATAAACATTCAAATACATTAATTAAGGAAAATAGTATTATAATGTTAAATTTGCTACAAAAAATTTGTTCCACTACACAGTGATAATTTTATGTTCACTAACTATGAAATACTGGATGTCGTACTGTCACCATAATTCTCTTTTCATAAACAGAATTTAAATTTGACAAGAAACTCTAATCGGTTTGACTTCAAATCAACAGCTTTTTGTTTAAGCTCTACAGTTAAACAATATTAGCAAACAGCCGCAGGTGTTACAGCCGCTCGATTCCCTAATCGGCTATGCAAATCATCTGCCATCAACACTTCTCTTATTGCGGTAATCCAAACTGTAATGTTAGTCTAACTTCAGGAGTTCTCAACAGGGGTTTGACTTTCATTGCCAATTTTTGTAAAGCAAAGTCAAGTTTATGAAAATATTTCATACGCAACATAAACGTCGTTTAAAAACATATAAAATCAAAACACCTCTTTTCAAAAAATATTTTTAAATAGAAAACAAATTTGGAAAATGTTCTTTTTTTGGATAAATAGTAAATCAGGTAAAATGTATTTCACAGTTCATTTTTATATCGTTTGCAATATATCATTTGCCGTAATTACATCAGTTTAAATACAATTCTTTTCTATGATTTAACAGTGAAATTACATGGCCCGATGCACGAAATTTCAGATTACAATGTGATACTATCTAAAAGTGTTCCGGATTTACATATTATGGTGCAATATACATCAAGGGGTGGCAAAAGTCGAGGATTATGGGCGAAACTGAGATTATCGATCTCAGACCAGATTGGCGGAGAAAAAGAAAGACCGACCTTTATTCACAGTAATCATCGTCGCGCCTATTTTTCCGTGAGTGTGGTTACACAAAATGCGGGCGCTCTGAGTATTAAAAATAATTACTATGAGCTGGTACTATTCTTTGGGTACAAAAGAAAAACGTGAATACATCTGATTGATTTGTCAGCAAAAAAGCAATTCACTTTGAAAGTAAACAAATATTATTTTGTTAATAACAATCTAAGGAAGATGAGTCTTTGAAAAATTTGTTTTAATAAAGGACTTTCATAAATAACGTATGCGCATCTCTTGTATTTTTTAACGTAATTACTGTAACCGATGAATAACAACGTTGAGTGTTATAGGCGTTATCATTAAAATCGCAAAGTTATTTTGTTAAATTAATGGATAATGTTCACTTTATCTGATTGCGAAAAACGTCGTGTACAAAGAACTTACAGATAATCATCAAACTTCGATAGAATATACTAAGAACGTTGAAATCAATTTTGAGGAACCGAAAAACTCATTTTTCCAGGATTTTTTTTATTAACAAATAATGTCTTCTTATGAAAAAATTGGTATAAATTGTTTTCAAAGATTCATTCAGTAAAAATAATTTTTTTTTAAACATTTTCAAAATATTGTTTACTTCAAATTATTTATTCGAAAAAAAATATGACAAGCAGAAAAATATTATTTTTATCTCGCAAAAAAGTATATAAAAATATTATTTTTGTCTGTGAAAGCACTGAAAAATTGAATCCGACAACGAATTTAGAATGTCTATAATTTATAGTAACGAGTATCAACTCATTTCGACTTGTAGGCGGCACTAGATATTATGAGATGTATTTTGACTCGCCCGCATTAAAGTCCATTTCCCTCTTACGTTTCGCCGAGATGCACGCGACGTGAGAAGGTAAAATAAATAATGCCGTGCGCATACACTTTAATAGCAGTAAATCTAAGATGTAATCAGAGAATTGCGCTGCGAATTTTATGCCAAAATGACGGCACATTAATAACACCTCGTTGATAAAACTAATGCCGTGGAAGGGTAGCTGCTCGATTTTATGATGCACTTGTAACTATAGATTTTCGAAGCTTGATACAAATCGTGCGGCATAAATTTTGTTGTACATTACATAACAGATATTATCAATGCGTAATCAGTAGCTTTTAAGATTTATGATTTGTTAAATCGCTATCAACATTAACACCAAATTATTTATTTCGACAACAAACATAAATGCAAAATTGTTATTTAATTACTTATAACTATACTGATTGATACATTTTCGCATGGAATTGCTAAAACAATTTTGAGGCAAATTTGTAACGGCTTTAATTAGAACTGTTCGGGGCTTCGAACGACATTTTATATTGAATTAACATGCGCGGGTGGTTCGTTAAACTTCATGAAATATAACAGAATCGGGCTTTTCATCGCTCATAAAAATTGCTTGCTGCTGCAATTACGCAGCTCTGAAATTTGTGAAATGTGCAATAACTGGTTATTGTCCAGTGATAACTTATGCGATGCACGCGGCAAACCGTATTTTGTAACAAACAAAACTATACATTGCGGTAAATTTCATTATTTATACTAACGTTCGCATAGATTAATTTTTTGTGGGAATTATAACACTCAAAGTATCATATTGCAACAAAAAAAATTAATGAATAAACGAACAAAAGGTACAAAAATATGTCACGTAAAATTGAATGATTTACATTTTTGTTTTAACTTTCAAACTTGTCTGTGTAAATTAAAAATATACTACTTAAATTTTCTCTTTTTTTACCATTTATTGCAACAATTTTGTGTCAGAAATTTGATGTAGCAAATTTAAACAAGAAAATCTCAAACTTTTTGTACTGAAATATCAAAGATCGGTTTTCCATTGCATTTTACATATCGTTTTAATTGAAAAAATTAATTTATTGCCAATAATTTATAAACGTAACAATGCAATAAAATAATATTTATTGTATTTTGTAGATAATATTTCACTTTGAAGTAAATATATTGCACATTTATCTCTTAACGCAACATAATTATGTTAATAATTTTACAAATGACGTACAGAATAATTACTATATCATTATTTACGGTTCAAAAAGTCACGTGCATACCAGACAGTGTATAGGTATAAAGGGTTCATATTTATAGTAACTGTATCGTAACTTGTTAGAAAATAATGAAATACTGTAATCTAAATACCAATTATAAAATAATGTTTTATTAATTTGCAATCAAGACTTAATAATGTTGATAAATTAATATTAAAGAATGCTTAAAAGGTACAACTACAAAATAATCCAATTATTTTTGCATGAAAAGTTGTGTTTCTCTATTGTACAACTTGTTATCAGAGAATGCAAAAAGTATAACCTTAATATAGAGGCACTTGAGATTTTCAAGTGGACATTAAAGTGCACCGTGATGAGTACTTGACATCTTATTCAATAACTCTTGCCGCAACATCAAAGAGCTTTAGCAAACCACGTCTGATCTCATAAAGCGACGAAGTTTGCCTACGTCATCCAATTTAGAGGCGATTTTTCGAGATCACATAGACGAATATACAGAAGTTGTGTGTCTTGAAAGTTAAATATTTTATCAGACCGTAGATTAGCACTTGTTAGCCAAACCGACTGACTTATCAATACGACAGTTTATTCTACGATACAAAGATCACTCTCTAATAAATCAGCCAGCAAAAGATAGAACAAATTTTGAGGATGTAATTTTATAATTGCACGATTAAATGAACTTGTGCTGAAAGTAATATTGTAAATGTCCTTTTTTTCCTCATCTTTTTTTTCTTAAACAGTTTATATCTTTATTTATTATTTATTCATCTCAGCTACCGTGTAAGTTTATCTGCGATCAATATTATCATATGTCCTCTAAGTCAGCTCGGCTAATAGTTTTAATCAAAAGTTTATCCAAGAGATATGCCATCTGCGTTGAATCAAAGTGGGAAAAAATGGATATCTAGAAATGTTTCATGAGAACATTACATATACCACACAACAAAGCATGTTCGTGGGCTGGCGAAAGTTACATCAAGTGAGTTCATCGGGGCCAGAAGACTCGTCTGATCTAAAGAAGTACAACGTCCGGTGTAGCGAGCTAAGAGATGCAGAACAAGGACGATAAAAACACGTTTCATCTGGACATCCTCTCCCTGGATACCATTGCTGATCCTCTTCACCTCTCCAGTTAATTTCTCTTCTTTTGCGGGATCCTCAATCTCTCACTTTTGCGGTCTCTGTTTGTACTGGACTTTTTAAGCAGTTCTGTCCTTGTTTTATTTCAGAGACCACATCGCAGTGCATCGGCCATGAGCAACCGTGTAAGCTCTGCAACCCCGCAGCGTGCTCTCTCGCTGATTAATATCCAGATCTACTACAAGATATAGTTCTTGTTTGGATGAAGCAATTCCAGCCGGTTTTTCTGAAGATAACTCGCGTACCACTGCGATATCGTGGTTTTACTTAGGCCGAATCACGGTCTACCTTAAGGCAGTACAGTGCTCTTTTTTTCAGACCCTCCTTTGTGCCAGTTCGAAAACATCACCTCTGGCCGATGAAAATTGTTTATAAATTTTGCAGCTCTTCAGAGAGAATTATTAAATTCCTCCGACGAACATTGCCGGAAATGAGAGCGTAAACTTTCATTTCATCTGAATATTTAATTTCTTTCGCGGTAGATTCTAATAATCGTAAAATTTTGTTCGCGTTTTTAATTAATTTTTTTGCTCTTGCGCGGAGGGAAACAAAAGAAACTAGATTTTATATATACATATATATATGTATATATTTCAAAGGATGTACCGTAAAAGGAAATGGTAAAATAAAAAGCTTCTCTGAGTATATTTATAAATTGAACTCTCAGATGATGGAACTTATTTTTATGGTGTTTTTATAGTGAAACATCATATCGTTTAGATTGCTTAAAATATTTGCCATCGACAAATACAAAAAAGAAATTGGTGATACGGTAAACATCTATTTTTCTTTTCTATCAGTTTCGTCAATAATGCTGTGATTTTCAGCAGCTTTTTTATTGTGATGATGAATTGGAAACGAAGAAATTTGTCTTCAAATTTGTATTAAGATACAACAGGTTCATTTGAAACTATTTAGAAAAAGAAGAATTTTAAATGATTTATTATAAAAACAAATATATTAGTTTAGATAGCAAGTTTCTTTGGCTGTAATTTTAGAGATATCAAAATATGAAGTACGATTAATGGAAAGTAAAGATAAGTAATTCTTCTCAAGATAATATGAGAACATTAAAAGATTTAGAACTTTGAACTAGTATTCAATAGAAATTTGTAAAAACATAACGTGTTGATTGTAGTGAAACAAATGAGCCAATTTGTGTAACATGAAAAATGATAATGAATTATTATCCTTTTTTTAGATTGAAAGAAAATTAATCGTCAAACAAATAAGAGTTTGAAACTACAAGAAAAATCCAGATTAATTAGCTAATTTAGTACTATTTTTTATAGTTTAATATTTCAACCTTACAACTTAATGTAGCTTAATCTCTAAATAATGGAGTCGCTAAATTTACGACATGTCATAAGTTTTCTAGATTTTGTATAACTATCTCAGACGTCTTTTTCATGAACTGACTGAATATAGATGAATTTTTTCCTCGTATAATTTCTTGCTATACAATAATTAAAAGGTGTCTTCGTTCTTTGATATAGTATTAGTACAGTCGTAAATGATTTAATAATTTAAAACGTATTAATTACTACATAAAAATGATTAGAATTAGATTATTCTATATTGTAGTTAAATTTTAATCTTCAAAATAATTTTTCTTTTTTAATTATTTCATTAATATCTAAGTCATTTATTTTTTTTTGTTATTATGTAAAGTTATTTTATTTACTTTAATTTAAGTTAATATCCATTAATTCAAGTTAATTTTTTATCTTAAATTTTAAAATTGTTTAAATTTCGTGAAATTAAAATATGTTCTTTCTATTTTTAAAATCCAGTCAATTTATTCTCTAATAATTATATTTTAATTTTACGTGCAAGAAGTTCAGAGCGTTTATTGAAATAATAACAAAAATTTTTTGTTGAAAAACATGTATCTCAATTACGGAAAAACTGACAGAATTCGTAAAAAAAAAAATAAGTCTATTAAACTAAGTTATAATTATAAAACATAGGATGTATATGTGAAATATTTTTGTTTACAAATTATTAGAAAAACAAAACTTTTTACATTTCTTGTACATTTCAAGTTTAATAATTCAAAATGAATTTGATGCTATTTTAAATTGTGAATGCGAAATAATTTCTTGCTCACCAATATTTTGCTCAGCTTTTATAAATACTTTGTATATGGTACATAAAAAGTATATTGTTAATAAATTAATATTTAAATTAATCTGATTGGCTGTTATTTAATTAATCATCGAATCAGCATTTCATAGAAAAGTAAGTTGTCGTTAAATTAATAGTTATTATTATTACTTATATTTTATTTCAAACACTGAAGGTAACATAAGACAAGGTTCTTTTTCTTCGGTGAACCCAACAAGCAACTTTCAACTCACGATCCCATTTATCGTCTTAACTCTACCTAAAACCTAAAATTCTTTCAGCAGCAACATCAAAAGTCCATTAAAATCAACATATTTCTGATAACATATACATTAAGGTGTTTTTCATTTTGTTATTCACATTTTTTATAAAAAAAAATATAGCTTTGATAGTTTATTTTGTATAACAAAATGTATCTTGTACTGAATAAAATCAAACAGATTTTCTGTAAACAAATTGAAGCTCCATTTATATTATAGGCATATTACAGATAATTTATTTTAAAATAACTTACAAATATTATATCAATTAATTTTATCACAAAAGAAAATATTGTTACAAACTTTTCTAATTGTAAAATTCTTATTTTGTTATACTGTAAAATTAAAGTAAAAAACGAAAATTATTTCTGAATTAAATAAGTTCATAAAATTAATCGATAATTACAAAAAATGCATAACTTTGTTACCAATAAATTTCTCTGCATCAGCAGAAGAATTTAACTCAAGTTCCAGAACTAATTATCGCGACAAAAACAAGCCATTGAAAAAGCGAAAAGTGTCTCTCGTTGAGTGTACCTGAAGGATGGCTGCTCAGTCGGTTGACTCACGTGGTGCATCTCGGGCCAAGATGGCTGCGGCCTTGGGCGTGGCCGCGCGAATTTTCGGATCGCTCGAAAAACGTCCACTTTTCTAACGTGTCCGCATCGAGCCGCAGCGGTGCAGCGGTCACCCGCGGAAAAATCACCGTATCGGACTTCCGGTCAACCGAACGTATTTTGACGTGCGAGCCAAGCGTCGCAGCCGCGCGGCGGCCATCTTGCCAACTTGAGTCCCTTCCTTTGCAGCAGACGGTCCATCTGCCAGCCTCACTTTTCGCTCGGCTTCCTCGAGCTTGCCTGATTCGCGGGACATCTCACCCGGTTGTCCTTTTCTTTCTACTGAGTCGGCTCACGCGTGAGACAAAGACACTTTTCTTTCCCGTTTGCGAAATGTGTCAATGCGACCTGAACACAAAAAGCGGCTGCGTAAAACCATACACGCGACTTTTCCTTATTTTATTTTTCTCCGAAAGAGTTGCGCTTTTTTAATTCGTTTCGGCAGAGTAGCATAATGGACTTTTCATGATTTGAATTCAATGGCCATTGTCGAGAGCGATTTCTTGTACTGCCGGAGAAAAGTATGCTGCCAAGTTAGACCGCACTGATCAAGGCTTTAAGCGAAATACCGGACAGTCTTTGCTTTCTGACAGGGTTTCTTTTGAATTAAACAACTGAGTCTTAGAAATAAATTCACTTTAAAGCACAGATTAAAAAATTAAAAAAAAATTTTCAGAAAAGAAACAAAAATTAAGAGGAAAAAATAAGCCTTATTTGAGATTCGAACTCTGGCCCCTGTGGTTCGTAAGAAAAAAATGATTTGTGACTTGAAAGAGTAATAAATTTTGAATGTTGTATTGCACTATAGAAATATATTTCTATTCATTTTATGGGACTGTAAAGTTAGAAAGATGTTACTTGGAAAAACTGGCAGGACGTGTATTAAAACTCTTTCTGAAAATTGTAATGGAAAGCCAATTAAGCCTGTATATTCGGCAAACCGGATGTGAGAATTGTATCAAATAATGTTTTTGATTTCGATCATAAATTACATTTAAATCATTCTAATGTAAATGTCGGTTTAATTAAAAGGAGTAGCAATAAAAGTGTAATAATGAAAAAATTATGAACCATAAATTTTTATTATGAGACAAAAGTAGTGTTACGAAATGATCACAAATTCTGCGTTCAAAAATTCGTAACCACTGAACATTGCATAAATTACTTTTATTCCAGCCGATATGTTGAGGTGAAACATTCAATAAACATATCATTTTAATGACAAATGTCGATACTTATTTGCAATTTTCATTATCAAGTATTCTGCGTTTTGATCTTGTAAAACAAAAAAAATAGATTTGATCATTTTATAATAGTACTTTACTTACATATTTAATTAATATATTACAAATGTTTAATTTTGTTTAATAATAAATGTAATCGAATGAAGCCATTTATCAAATTAAACGTAGTTTTAACTTTCTCAATAAATAATCTAAACAAAAAATTAAAGACAAGACAAAATTGTGAGGAACAAAATTGATGCAGACATTGACTTCAGAAAATCATTTTCAAATTTAGTCAACCTTGTATATTATTTTTACTTTAACCAGACAACGTTGAAATTTCTCATTCAATTTGATTTACGGTACTGTCTGTATTTAAAGAAAGTTTTTTTTTATGTAGAAAGTTTAGATTTTCAAAAAGGGAAAAATTCTATTCATTCTTTATGATTGCTTTTATTTCAAAAAAAATTCAAGTTCTATACAGCTTCATCATTTTATATATCTAAAAATTCGATTTACGTAATGTAAAAAGAATACATTATTTAAACAAAAAAATTATTCAAAATTTATTAAAAAAGAAATATCTGATCTGTAATAATTAATATTAATTCATTATCAATGCATCGTTCACAGAAATAATAAATAATAATAATAACTAAGAATTATTATTTAAGACATTTGTTTCATGTTTGGTGGGATTAAAATAATTCTACTTAAAATTTATTAAGTCAATATACGATTCTGATTAATTTAGCAAAGTAACTATAAGAAAACTTCTGCGAATAAAGTTCATCATATATAAAAATCAATACAAGAAGTGTCTCTTATATGCTTCTGACCTACACTCAAATGCTTATAAAGATACATATAATAGATGAAATACTCTCACGATGCTATTTTTGATTGCATTGCAAACGACGATGCAATGTATAAAAATAAAATGCTTTTTCATAAACCTAATTATCATTCAAAGCTCATATTTTGATAAAATCGTACCATTTTATGCTTTTAAGTGATTTTATGAAATTTCATTTGGATAAAAAATCCCGCAACATTTTATAGTCAACAAGATATTTTTTGCAAATATTCAATTTAACAAAACAAACAACCCTTATATTAACTCTTTTACACTCGGCTTCTATTGTAAATAGATCTACTTTTCAATATTTGTTTTTTCACTTGAATCATATTTTGTATTATTATAGAGTGATTTAATTAAAAGATTCATATTTAAAAGAAGAAAAATCTTTTTTTTGGTGAAAAATTTTGATTTTAAGATATTTTTTATTGAAAAAACTTCTCCTAAAAAAAAGCTGAGTGGGCGCTAACAGCATTTATATATTAAAACAGTTTCTTTTTTCTCAAAGAGTTTTTATTTTACTTGATACTCCTAAAATACTTTGTTAATAGTTGATAATTATTAAGTATATAGAAAACCATTGAAAATTAATTCATTTTGGTAAAAAAAAACATAAAATCATAGAAAACGATAAAAGCAATTGGTTTTCCGTCCCATAAATTTTTGTAGATCGAAGAACATTTTTCGAAAATTTTCATTCATAGTATTAAGAAAACTAAGTAGATTGTGATAATGAAAAAAAAGTATTATTTCTCATGATTCCTTGATTTTTCAAGTCTAAAAGAGTTAAAAAATTAAAAATCTGGCCAGAATATTTTAATCATCAATATTGAAGCCATAAATTATCTTTCATATCTTCCTTCTTGATTCTCATACTCAATTCAACCGTTCATTTACGTAAAAGAAATATCGAGTCAGTTCAATTATAATTGAATAAAAAATGAAAGACTTAGATCCTAATGCATAAAGATCACGCTTCTTGTTGTTTCAACTCAAATTTGCTTCGCTCGAAAGTTTTATAGTCTCGTTAACCAGGCTCGCAGGAGCAAACGAAAAGAAGCACGCTGCCTTAAGGCAAACGCCAAGAAGCCTATACTTTGGCGATCAAATTCCTCGACGGATCAGAGGAAGACGCCGCGGAATCCAAGATACGGAGCGTCGCACGAAAAAAGGATTTTCGTGCGTCTAACTTTTGGACCGTGCGAAATTTCCATGAGAAGAACGTCGCCGGCCGTCCCCCTTGGTGCCCCACTTTTTTTTCTTCCCCTCCCCCAAAGTACGCCCAAAGCGAGAGTGGCGCCACAGTGACGCTAAAATAATACGCTCGCGTATGACGCGCGTCGCGACGCCTGTCAACGCGCGTCAAGTGCACTCGAGGAGTTGAAAAAATAACAGCACCACGCGTGTTTCGCCGAGGCTTTGGCGGTGAGTTAGAAAGGCATGCGTTTCATCTCAAGAAATTATTACGCGATTACGTGCTGCCGGGTTGCGTGTCGCAGTGGGGAACAGGTCGGCCATCTTGAATGTGTGCCGGTGTGCGCATGCGCACCTCCCTTTGACACGTGCCGACGCTGCGGCCTATTCATGAACCATATCTGAATGTTGATGGCCGAATTTGAACGCTACTGAACTCAGACTTTTACGATTGTTTTTATCGTCCAACTGGCTGATTTCAAGTGAAATAAGGATGAAACTTTTTTCCTCTATTTTTCTTCGCTCTTTTTTTATTTTTAAATGCTCAACAAAAAATACACTCGTGATTTCACGCCGAAGAGTTGTTTAAATGAGTGGATTAAGTAGTTTAAATTAATTTCAAAAGTTTAAATTATTGCTAATGATCTGAATGGTTGTTTTATTAATAATTAAATGGTCGCCTTTTTTTCTTCTCTGTTTTTAATATCATTTTGCATAATGCGTCTGCCAAAATAATTTACGCGCTTTATTAACTGGAAAGTAGAATGAGTTTTTGAATGTGCCTTTTTGTGTGTTAAATTTTTGTTGAATTGTAATTTAATTACAAATATGCGTAGATGAGCTGAAAATGCCATTTATGATAGCGCAAAAAATGAAACATCGCTGAGCAGTTATTATATTTAATAACGTGTTAATAAATAGCTGTTTATAATATAAATTTAAGCCATTTAATGTCATTATGTGAAGAGGATTATAAACAATCATTCTTTTTTTTAATTTTACGCTTTTAATGATATAGCAGGATAGTGGTTATCTATATCTTGATGAGATTTCAAGATAGAAATTTAATTTTGCAATGATAAATTTAATGTTTTCTGTTTTAATAAGTGCAAATTTTATATTTTGCATAATGATATTATATACATAATACTGGAAAAAATTGGATTACAACACACACAAATTTGTTTTACAATTAATATTTAAATTTAAAATATTTAGTTGAAGTAATATTTTAAAATACATCTACAATTTTTTAATAAAGAAAAATGTAAAAATAAAATTAACAAACCGATGAATTGTTTTAGTTTTTAATTTATTTTAACATCAACATAAATAAATTATAATGAGAATAACTGATTGAATACTCGAGTTATAAAAGATATAAATATTTTTAATGCACTTAGTTACATTTTTGCTTTAATTTTTTTTATTATACATTTATTTAATAAACATCATTGCTTTAATTTGTTTGCAAAATTATTAGATGCTACTTGTAGACAATTACTGCAAAATAAAACTTTTCTTGTATAAAAAGCGATGTCTTCCGACGGCTCGCAAGATTTCTTGACTCTTGCTTAAAGCTTGTCGGTAAAAAAAATAGTAAAAGTCAATTTTAAAAGAAAAATCTATAAGTTGTTATTGTAATAACATTTAATTTTATTGCTTTTAATTTAACTGTTAAAATTAGTTTAATTGTCAATGCTTCTAACCGTGATAAGTTGATTTTACCAATAAAAAAACATGCAGATGGTTTATTGAAATTTTTAGAACAAAAGAAGTTTAATTTCATATTTAATATTAATATTTAATCAATTTGTTCATGCGTTGGAAAAATACTCTTAAAGGAATTAATTTGTAAAATTGTTTAACAATAATTATCTTCTTTAATTCACAAGTCATACATTCTTTTAGCAGTTTTCTCACGAGTTAAATAAATAACTATGTCGAAATAAGTTTAAATTTACAAAATCGCTTCACTAATTAAATATATAGTTTCAGTGAGAACTATATACTAATGAAATTATTTTTTTCTCAGAATAATTAGATAATATCAAAAAATTGTACATCATGACAAATAAAATTATTACATTTACATTGGTTAATTAAAAGATTATTTGATTGCAGAATTTTTGATAGTTATTTCATTTGAAAGATCATAAATTGTTATCAGTTCTATTACAAAGAAATTATTAATATTTAAAATCAATAAAACTTACATTGTTTGTTTTTAAGAATCGCGATTACAATCAACAAATATTTTGTAATTTTATTGTACCGTCAAACTGGGCGAGTTAACCCATTTCAGTTTCATTTAAATTTTACTGTAATAATTTTTAAATAAACTTTTTTACCAATGGAATACTTCATTCAGATTGCAAAAAAGATGTAATTGCAATAGTTTTTTTTATATGACTGAAGTTATTTAAGTTACATGTCAAAACTTGTTTCTAGCACTTTGTATACAAATTTGGCAAACTTTCAATTCATGGTCCTTAAATATATTTTTCATATTACTTTTTGGATTTTTATTACGTTGTGAACATATTTTAGATTAAATTTAAACATATTTGAAAATAAAACAATTGATCAATGTGTAAGTTAATCAAATAATGTTACCAATAAAATCTAAAATGTGTTAATTGGATAAAATGATTTTTTTGTTCGGCTGACAATAAACAAGTTAATAATAAATCAAAAGTGATAATTTTTTCAAAAAATAACTAATAACAT
>JABFPM010001421.1:0-20428 GCA_022817325.1 Idris sp. 1 HC-2018 | reverse complement strand
CTCTCTCTCTCTCTCTCTCTCTCTCTCTCTCTCTCTCTGTGTGTGTGTGTGTGTGTTGAACGGGTTTGATTGATGTCGAGGATTGAGTGATCATCCGTCGCGCGTAACTCTGTTCACATCATCGTCAAGTTCATCGCTCTCTCTGCTTAACGCCGGAAATGACAACCGTGATCGTGACCCGATAACCCAGACTTTGATTTATCGACATTTAGATGTACTTGACCTGATTGAAAAGCCGTTCATTCAATTCAGCTTGTCTACACACTATCAATTGTTAAATGTAAAAGTTGTTGCTGTTGTTGTTGTTGTTCGGTATTTTCTGAAATGTATATATTTATGTTGTATCAAAAAAACAAACGAACCAACAAAGTATGTTGGTTGCAGCTTAAATGAAGTATGTTCATTTGGATTAAGTAATGGCTAAATGATAACCACAGGGGAAGCATATAATGTGTAATTGCAAGAGCTGCAACAACGCAGACCGTGAGGACAGTGGCTCTGCGGTGGCGAAGGGTGTCAACGTCGGCCCCTCTGCTGCCGCCACTAATCAAATTCAGACGCATCCACCTAACAGCCATAGTGCACGCGTAACCTCGTGTACACTGATGAAATTATGGTCGACTGCACTCTCGCTCGCTAGAAGAGGTTATGCATGTACTGACAATTGCTAACACCGTATACCCCAAATCAGATTCTATGAGCCTCGACTTTCGATATGCCATTATTAATGATTACTACCTAATGAAGAACTAATACCGAAACAACATTAGACCTCGTGGCAGCTCCAAACTCAACTTGATTGATGTGTCGAAAAGAGTATCAAAGTAAAAAAAAAGAGCAACATAAAAATAAAATGTCTTGCTAATGAAAGAGTTAATCGTGACTGAATATTGAATTTTGGCGGTCAATTTTGTGAGGCGTTGTTGCTCGCTGTTGTTGGTGTTGTTGTCTGTGAACGGCGCGGTCACGACGCAGTGATGCACATAATGGGCGGGATGTGCACTTGCCGCAGGAGCCAATTATTCGATACTGGGCATTCGCTCTCTACGTGCCGCCACTATCTTGCGTGCTGATCGCGCGGCGTATCCCTCTGTAAAGCAACGTCTCCCCGGAGAACAAACAAAGAAGGCCTCGACTGCAGAGAGAGCTTGCTTTCGGGCTCCTCGACAGCTTTTTGAATTTATTCAAAATTTCCAATTCCCTGGTGTACTGTCAGAGCAATTGCCAGGCCACCATAAATCCGGTTATTCCCTAAGTATAAAGGCCACTTTTCCTTTCTACCATAAAATCTGTCGTTAACGATTGTAGCCAAATCAGAAACATCGTGAATCACATGCTGCTTCTACAGGAAAATTGCCAAACAGTCAATCGATTAAATTGCTCCGGATATAGAGTTGGGTCGCGAGCACGATACATCTTCTGCGACGTTAAGGGATGTCACCCTTGTAAAACCTTTTCGCATCGAAGCAAGCATCACAGTGTAAGTTATACTTATACTTAGAAACACAGCGCACATATGGTATATCAAATGGCTGTTGTGTATTATATATGAGTTTACCTCGTTGGGCTGATCGGTTTATGGTTTGATATTTCTGTTGGGGTTTTACAATGATTGGAAATACCGTGAATAGATATTGGACGGTGAGCAAGGAATCGCTCTGGGTGCCATCAAAATTGCATAACCGGCTCTTAGGAAGCGATCGTCTGCCGGCTTCCCGCGGGATACGTGTCCTGCAGGAGGCAGCCAACCGATTACGAGTGTTGCATTTTTAACCAACGCGCTATTTCGTCTCGCGCAAAATTGACTGGTCTGTTGGTAATCCGCCACGTGGTGTCTTTGTCGCGGTAAACTCCAAACTGCATTTATAATGCCGCGAGCCGACATCGACTAAATTTGCTCGATTTATCGCGTAGCCGACGGACACGATGCTTATCAATTATTTTGCGGGCTTGCAATCGCTTTTACGATAGGCAAATCGAATTTTTCAATAATTGATAATAAATAAGAGTCGCCGATTTTGTAAAAAATTAATTCTTTCACATTAATCATTTGAATTTAAATAAGTCGGACAATATTGGTAGAAATAACAAACTTGAAGAAATTTATTGTTATTTTTGTTAATTCAAAAATCAATTTTAATACATTTTTTATGGAGATAATACAGCATTGTTTGTCTTTTATTTACCGAAGGAAGAATGTATTGTGAAAGAAGTGTCTGTTATGTCGCATAGAAATTCTCACTTATGCGAAGGGAGAATCACCGCCATTCATTTCTTGGAAGTAAAATGAAGGAAACGGACGGCTTCTACATGGAGATCATCCGCTGAGTTTCCTTAACACGATCCTGGAAACAATTTACATTTAGCTGATTTATTTGCTTTATTTGTATTACTTACTCGCTCTACTTATGTTAACACTTTTAACTGTTGGTTTATTTTTGTCTACATTATTTTTCTACTTATTCACTTAATTAAAATTATTAAAATATTTGTAAATACTCAAATATATATATATATATATACAAATCAATCAATAGTTGAACGAGTAAAAGTTTATTTTGAAGCTTGAATCGAAATAATTGTAACTCAATTACAGTGTGTACGCTTGTAAGAAAAGTAAATTAGTTTTACGTAAATCGGTGGCAAAAATAAAAGTTTGTACTGGCAATTTTGTGATGGCATAAGAAAATATGATTAACCCAGTGTAGTGAGCCTCCTTTCTTTACACCCCCGCATTTCCGAAGAAATGCCGAAGAAATAATAAAACGACACAAAATTTTATGCGAAAACGCGCGACCAAAAACACGTACGGCTCATGTGCCATCTTGATAGGATTTTCATACACATAAAGCGTGAAACGTTCTTGTATCCCACTGCGGTTCATTCTGTTGCCTTCGTTCGTTCGCTCGAAACAGGTATAAATCTCTCACGGTTGCACGAGAACGCAGCACAACAACACGGGTTATTATCAGAATAACCAGTTGAATTTATTTCTCATAGAGAATGCAATGTTTCGACATTTATGTGTTATACGAAAATAATTTTCCGTAGGTAGGGATAATTTGTTGACTTTTAAAATTCCCTTCCTTGTTTGTCAAGAGCCCAAGTCGCAGCCGTGCCGAAAGCAAGAGTATATTTCATTTTCACAAATAGGTTGTTACAAGTCAAATACGCTTCGCGCGGGTATTTAATATTCTTGCCTCGAGGCTTTACTGCACTTACTATGAATGCTTAGATATTTATATTACGAGTTAAAGGATCTGTATGCCTTTTTAATATTGAATTCCCAGTTTTTACATGCTTTAATGCTTTTTATCGTTATCATTTTAAATTACACTGCAGATTACAAATTGTATAACTTTAATTTTAACAACATATTGAGTGTAATCATAATTAACGTATAATTTCTTTTCTGTTGCAGGTGAGTGTTAATGAGTATTCCTTTGATTACGACGTTGGTGAGTTTGTTCTAATTCATTTTTATGGAGCAGAAGATTTACGTGTGTTAACGCTCTGAAAATATGCGAGAACAATCGTTAACAACAAGTTGATGATGGTATTATAGCTACAAATGAATAGCAATTAAAAAAACATAGTATACTTGTTAAATAATTATCTTAAATGTTTTTCAGTTTCATAAATCACATTTGAAAAGCAAGGAAATAAATTATTTTTGATATAACATTAAACAGATTTGAGAGTTTGCACATTGTTTCTACGTAAAATATAAATATTTTCTCATCTTATTATATTTAATAACCCGATTACAATTTACATAAAATATCGAGAATCAATATTTTTTCAAAAGATCACCCTCCTTCAATATGGAGGAATGCAATTAACCGTAACGACTGTATTCTCAAATCACGTGGCTTTCTTATGCGAGCAGATCCAGGATGTAGGGAGAAAATGCGAAATCCCCTATTATCCGGGAATATGCGAATAGGTAATCAGACCTTGTACGGAAATCCCAGCTCGATCTCTCGATCTTGTGATGCTCTTCATTTCATCTCCCTCCTGCTGGTTTTGCTATCTAAAACGCGTTCCGCGGCCGTCCTGCAGGACATATACATCTTCGGATATATTACCAAGTGAAATAGAAGGAAAACCGAGCATAGACTCACGGCAAAGAGTAGGCCTTGGAGTCCCATAACCCCATCAGAGATTCTCCCAAGAGTGTTATAAACGACCTTCCCCCTCCACAAGTCCTATATCCCGTTGTACACTTTCCGCAGAATAGTTTCTGTGGTTGAAAACCACGTTTTTCCATCTTCCAATTTAACTATCAAAATAACATTTCGCAGTAGGGTTTCACATTATAAACCGCAAGTGAATGTATTTTATAAATCACATTTCTTGGATAAAAAAAAAACATAAATCAATTGCATTTTCAATGATTATAATTATGTTTTAAAAAAATCGATTAATGTTCCATTTTTATTATACAAAATATTGCAGTTAGTTTTTATATTCAGCAGTTATTGATTTACACATATTTCAAAGAAAAGTAAATTCGTTTATTTAATTACAAACGAACAAGAGCTAATACAGCGTCATATTAAATTATAATTGCAAGCTGAATCGTAAAATATTCATTTAAGTAATTTTTCATTTAACTCAGTTATGATTTCGCATCGTTCGACCACCCTCTTCGAATAAAGAGATTGAAAAGAGACTTTAGTTGCTCACAAGAGACCAAGTATTGGGACCAGCTGAATGAAATGATATTATTTCGTTCAGAGTATAGGGATGGGTTATTAACTCATTTATCCTATGCTATAATATAAATTCATCAAACAGTAGTTTTTGCAGATGTCATTTACGTTATGAATAGTTTTTAATTAAATTATTATTGTTACATAGCATTCTATTATAAAACAAAATAAAAGTTAACCAATTTCTTGCAAATATCGATCTACTATTTTTGGTGCCTCCCTTGAAATGATTTTTTTTTGTTGCTACAAGTGAGATGGCCAATAAAGTGCCATTTTGAGCCTCCAAAGTTCGATAATGGAAGTCGCTAATAAATTTTAGCCGCTAATATGAAATTATCGTTAAATGCACTTAGAACATACTAATACAGAACTTGGCTGTTGGCATCGTCCCGCTCATAATTTTTTACTACGGCTCCGAACCATTTTCACGATTTTCCTTTAAGATCCGCCCGAAGTGATAATTTCACGTTAAAAAATAAGTCCCTCGTGTAATTTACATTTCGTCTTGCGAAAATTTCCTTTCTTCGTGTTTTTACATAATTTATTTAGATAACATTATTAACGTAGAACAAAAAAATGTTGCTAATAAACGTGAACAATAATATTGAAAGAAATGGGCGAGATAAAGTTTAATTAAAGCTGACTAATTTGTATCTGTTTGGGCGACATGTGTAAACTTAAAGATCGTTAACTCCGAGTGCGAAATGAGAGAAGTCGCGACTGCCGCGCGACATTGCTCGCGTGGTGCTCACATCTCCAAGCTGACATGATTAGCGCTCTTGTAAGCTCAAATGTTAAAACATGACGTGGCCAGTCGGTGCCATGTATCAAGCAGTACATGAACTTCTGGCACTGGACACCGTAATACATGCTGCCTTCCCGAACGTGTACGCGCGTTACTTTATATCTTTTTATTTCATTTCGCAATGTCTAATTCAATTTTTCCCTTTTCATGTAAATTATTCGTTACAAGATGTTGAAGAGACTTGTTTACGTAACATCGTTATTTAAATATTTTTACGGCATATCAAAATTATGCAGTTTTCTTTATTTTTTTAAATCAAATACAATTTAAATAATACTGGACAAGCCACAAGCTGTTATAGTAACTTTTCACTTGCAATTTTTTTATCTTTCATATAAAATAACTTTTTTAAACAAATAAATTTTATCAATAAAAAGTTTGAATGTTTCAAGTTATTTTGAATAACAGAATTCTGTTTTGAGGACAAGACAAGATTGACAATAAAGTTTGCCCCTGCGAGCTTAAAATAGGCGCGGCGAATAAATCAACAAGCGGACAGATATATCACGGTTTCGATTTTCTGGAGTTGCAGCTGCATTCGGACTCGGCTTATCGAAAATTCCGGCATTGCTTTCGTGCTTATGCTGAGCTTTCGACACTATCCATTGCGCGTCGCTTTCACTACAATGTTATCCGGTCACGCGCGGATCTAGCTTTCAGCGAACTGCCTACGTACTCGTCATGTGTGTCGAGCTCGTTGAATGCCCATATCCTTATCACGCGTCAAACTCGGCCAGATTGCTGCGCGTAGACGTTCATTGGGATAAAGTGAAAGATTGAGTAAAATGAAAAACCGAGAAGTTCGATCGTGATTTGTCGACGAATTTCAATTATTAAAGATATACACTCTGTTTGTTTTTGTTATAGCGCGTTTTTTAACATCTTTTTTATTTTTTGTAGACAATAATTGATTGAACGAGGAAATAAAAAAAAAGAAAGAAAAATGCAGTGCAATTTGACTGATAATTTTCATCATAAAAAAGTGCAATTAAGTGATTGTAACTGGGGAACAATTAGAATTATTTAAAGACAAACTTTGTTCGTTTATTCAAGTTAATTTGTTCGGCAAACAAATTACGTATCATGACGCTGTAATTCGGAGCAATTTTTTCTCGCAGCGAAACCTGTCATTTCACTTTTATGAGTTTAGGGCGGCAAAATAGTGAGCGACAAGGTTTTGATCAATTGAGACTGCCATATCTCGAAAATGACTGTTATTACTTTTGGAAACAATATCAATTAAAACAAGAAATTATTCAAATGCAAACATTTTTCTTTCAAAATTTAAAAACAAAAATTCATATTGAGATAATGTTGCAATAATTTGAAATATTTTTATAAATTTAAGATTTGCATTTACAGTTTATATGACGATAAAATTACTTCATTTATTGGTTTGTCATGTAAAGCTTATAATGAATGTAAAATATAAGACAAAACAATGTGTCACTTTTCAAATCCGTTAGTAAGGGTTGAATGTTGTTTTTACGTAATACAAATTGTCGGAGACAATGTTTCACTGATTCGTAACGACAGCAAATGATTATACATTATAGATAGAGTGATGATTGGAGGGCGCAATTAATGTTTCTTTAATGCTGCTGTAAAATCGTCTCTAAGTATCGTCAAGATTAAAATCAGCTCGCATACGATATGTTGTTGGCTGCGCTCGGATACGAAAATTTGCTTTCCTCCCTTTACTTTCTCGGTGTCGGCATTCCCTCGTAACGAGAATGCATCTTCCTCCACCTCCCGCATTGCCTCCCAGGAAATTACTTGCTCGGCGCAGCTCGGGGCGTTATCGAACAACGAGCTTCGAACAAAGTTGCCGGGCTCTTCCTAAATTATGTGCGGCTTCGAGCTCGCTTTCACGGAAGAAGAGCATCGTGAGCGCTTTGAACGTCTACATCGACGTTGCAGACACTGAATTCCACGTTAAGCGAAGGATTCACCAAAGGAAATTATTCTACTTTCCACAGAGACAAGAATGACGATCGTTCGGCAATAACGAAAAAATATTTGTTCACCAACGCCAAAGAATCATCCAACCCGTACAAGATGGATGCATTTTCTTTAATCTTATCCCAGCTATTTTTAACATTTTATTCAATTATTTTTTCGGAAAAACATAAATAACTTTGGTCTTAAAACGAAGTTTCACAAGGATCGATAAATTCAAATATTCAGTGAAATCGCTTTAAATAAATGAATTTAAAAAAGCAAAAAAAAAAAAAAAACAAGCAGGCTGGATAATAATACTTGAAGTAAAATAAGTAAACTGAAATATTCTTTTTGTAACTGTCACTGTGCTCGCTATCAAACTGCATTAGTGCTGTTGCAATTTTACGACTGCAAAGTAATTACGGCACTTGAGTACGGTTCACATTATATTACCGGGACGACGATTTATTAATCTATTTTTTCAAATAACGAAATTGTAATTTTTATCTTCAAGACGGATGAAAAAGAAGGCAATTGCAATTTATTAACCGATCGTTTGCATGCTTGTAGCATGTTTACGGGAACGCGGCTAACGAACAGGATATCCGCGCGGGCTTTTAAAAAGATACTTTTAACGAAGCTCAACCTTCGATCTTCACGCACACCTTAGGCGTTCTTCTGGTTCGTCGTGCGCTTGTAAAAGCACGATATATCACGTACCAGGGGTGACCCAATATTTTAATAAAGTGCGACCACGATTCATAACTATCTTTTGTGGCTGCGTATACTCGAGGAATGTGCGACAAAGATGCTAAATAAACCGATGAGTCCGAAAAAAAGCACAGCGAATGGCCATGGTGATCTACGGCCAATCAACGGCATTAATGCGCGTCTCACAAATATAAACCGTACCTTTAAGAGTTCATTTAGAAATATATTCAAAATGTCTGAATCATATTTTGTAAGCATTATTAGAGTTACATTTATTATTATTGTCCAAGATTTCATTGCTATTGTTATAACCATAATTTATTCAAAAAGTATACAGAGTTACAGAAAAAAATGTTATTCTAGAGTAAAAAATAATAATAATAATATTAATAAATACAAATGTGACTTTCAAATTAAACATTTATTTGTAATTAATATTCCATTTGATATCTGCAAAGGTGTTTGATGAATAATTGCATGAATCAAATGATCCTGCGGTGCAGCTCATCAACGCACAGCTATGATTATAGTTGGATTAAACACGTGGGCCATCGTTATAGATAGCAATAATCAGAGCAGATCATGAAGAAATACTTCCTAACAGCACGTCAATTGGGTCGCTGCGATTTGTAGGGATGCAGAAATGGTTAATATGGTATTGGCGGTTTGGCAATTCTACTTACGCATTATTATTCATATATTCCTTGTAATAACTATTCTCACTGACTTGTGCCTTCAGATTACCATAACAAACATCTTAAACAATTGATTGCCAAATTCGCCAAGATTTTGGGGTAGAATGAGACGTTTATTTTAATCCATATTTATCATTTTTGTTTGAAAAACAAAATTATTCATAAGTTGTATTGATATGAGACATCACACGGATTAGCAGCCATAAAACTAACTGTGTGGATAACCGAACGGGGCTTCGCATACAATTGTTTCTACCACGTTGGTGCAATCAATTTGTTTCTACTTCCTTTGTATTTCCTTTGACGATTATGAAAATTGAACCAACTATTATGATAACAAAAAAGAGTATAAGGTATAATACAGTTATTGTGGAGGCATAAATACTGCACTTGATAATTGAGCGGCAATTGTCATTACTTAGAAGCTTCCCACGCGCGTTGGCATTTCCTTTGGACACTTTTTGTGAACCGTTTTTAACTTGGGGAACGCAAAATAACAAGGTACATACCGGTAGTCGATAACTTTGCTTCTTAAAGACATTCCGTGCGGACCAAGTCCTTTATTACTGGCACTGCGATCCGGAACGATGATAATTAACCCATCCGCGCGCGCATTGGGTTAAAAATATATACGCGCAGCCCCGTTCATTTATCCACACCTGCATTGCGATGGTAGTTGCTGTTATAGAGACCTTAGTGGCGATCCAACCTGGAGAACCAAAAAACAATCGCGTCCGAGGGACAGAAGGAATCGTCGAGGCACACCGAGGGTGTACATAAACAACACTTTCAACTTGGCACTAGAACGCGCTAATGACGGGATATTAAATAACGATAACGATCCCGACCCGTTTTTTGTTTAGTCCCGCGGGATTCCGGAGCGGCGCCGCGTGCGCGCGAGGCCCCGATCTTTCGCCTCTTCTTTCTTTTCGTCAAGCCGCTTAAATTTCGTTGACTTAATTGACCGAGACAATGTACCCGCTAGACTACCTTTTCTGCTAAAAGGAATGCACCGTTTTTGCTCGTCTTTTTGTTCAACCAATCAAGAATGCCCGCAGTTATTCCGTCTTATTAGTAATTTTGTGATTTTTCAGATTTACAAAGTCACATGTTCTGTGGTTCGTTGCTTTAATGGCCGCATATTTTCATGTCCTGAGCGTGATGTTATTTTGCCACCAATTCTATCTAGTGACGTTTAGCAATAGTCAGTGATGAGCTCAGGGCGCCGCCTCGGGCACTGACAATCACCTGTCTACTTGTCTCGCGATATTCTAGCAGAGGTCGTTATTCCAATCGACCGTACAGGTGCACTCTTTTGTATATGTTACGTATATCCCGATCATGAAATTGCCCATTTCATGAATTAGACATCATTTTGCCCAAGTTATTGCCCAGTTCATGAACTGGGCAGTCTTCAAAATAAATATCAAAACATCTCAAATAAAATATCTCTTCTCCCTCTCTCCCTCTCTCTCTCTGTAACTCAATTTTTATTCAAAATTCATGCATCCAAATAAATTTTAATGTACCCTGGTACCCCTCTGTTTTTCTTATGTAATGACTTTCATCTGAGTTAAAAGAAAACTACCCAACTTAAATATTCGGTATGATAGATTACATTTTTCTGCTTATTTTTATTAAATCTTGACGACTTTTCTTAAAGTTTCAAAATCTTATTAGTTGCAACATTTTTCTATCAGTTGTATTGCGTTTTATAATTGTATATGAATATGTTGAAATCCATAATTTCAGTAAAAAAGTATAAACGATGATAAAATATCTAAGAAATACGTGGAGTTTGTGTCTGTAAACCGTATTTTATCAAGTAATAATAGCATTTGCCCATTTCATGAATTGAGCAAAATTCTGCCCAGTTCATGAAATGGGCAATTTCACGATCGGGGTGTAACATATACCTACCTAACGGATCAATCGTCCACTAGACTTCTTATATCTCTGCATCGTAACTGAGTCTTACCTTAAGTGCAACCGGTCAAATTTCATAAACGGTTCATTCTTGTTTTACACGGTGTCTGATGAACATATAATATGCATATTCATTACAGAAACATATTCCGATGATGGCATTATATAGTCAAGAGAATTAATCATGGAGAAAATATAAAATTATTGCAATTACAACTTTTCATGTGCAACATTGACAACTGATGAAATCAGTACACGAAGAAGAATTACAAATCAAAACTTACAATGTTTGCTAAATATTTGCTGATATGAAAAGTATATTACCATTAATTGATTATTTGATATATGTTGAGAAATAATTGCAGAGGACAGAATTTTTTTTATTTTATCTTAGTTCTGACGGATAAGGTAAAAAACTAGTTTACTGATAGAGTTTAACTACTTTGTGTGGTTTTATTGCAATGACTTTGCTGATAACATATACTATGTTCGAATATAAGATGTTTATTTAAAATATTACAATAGCTTTTAAAATATTCCAATTTTAAATGAATCAAATTTTTAATTTAATGTGAATTTTGAAAGTAAAAATACACAATCACATACAAAGCTGTGTGTTCAGCTTTGAAGGATTTCCGATCATCTCATTGTACTTTGGTTTTTGTATTCTTTGGACTTATTCATAATTATAATACTCAAACAGAAATAATATATTTATTTCAACCAAGATTTTTTAATGCTGACAAAAATATCATTCTCAAAAAGATGTCTTTTGAACAAATAATGCAACAAAATTGTATCTCAATGGTGTTATATCAAATGAAATCAATGCAAAAATTGACGAATTATCAAACGAAAATATACACATTACATGTTCTTATAAGCTAAAAAATTATAATAGTAGTTACAAGTATTTTTACTTTAATTTACATTGTTGAAATATACCACATTGAAGTTAAACATGTTAAATTTTTATCCAATACTTAGTTTATGTATAAGGAGTTTTGAAAAGGAAATACAAAATTCCAAAACCTTGACAAATAAAATTATTTATTTAATGGCCCAAAAGAATTAAAATAAAGAATTATAATTAATAAAAACTGGTTATCCTCGATATAACTTTTCTATCTTAATATTAATTTGAAATCATTTGATATATTTCATAAAAAAGTATATATTACCAATATATATTAGTGTTTTCGCTTAACAGTTGATTGTAGAATGCAAAGAATTTAATTATCTTGTAGCTTTTATACTCAATTCTACTTTATATTTAATAAAACTGAAAATTAACATTTATGAAAAGTTAAAAAGTCTCGTGAAAAGTATAAAAAATAATTTTTTGAATAGTATACAATTATTATTATTACAATTTTTTTTCAAGATCCGTAGAGAATCAATTTTTAACATATGTCACCCGTAAATATCAACTATTTTTATAAATTCTAAGCATTAAATATTTTAACTGTAATAAAATAAATTTTTGTGGTTGAATAAAATGGTTTTTTCCAGTATTATATAAAGACAATAAAATCGTATTTTTATGATTTTAAAAAACCGTAACTGAGAATTAAAGTTAAAAGAATTTTGTTTATTGACTAGTGATTACATGGAAGAATGTTGATTTTAACTAATATGTTATTTTCTAGTGTCATCTATGTCGTTTTTATAAAACTTTATAAAAAATAAGCACATTAAAGAAATTAGCGGATGAGAAAGTTATGAATGACAATGTAATTTCTTAGATTCCAAAATTTGACTTAAATATAAGCAGTAAATATTTTCAACATTAAACAATCAATATATATATATATATTTTGTTTCACTCAAATATTTTAAACATATAAATATTTAATGCTAAAACATCAAACATACATATTTTTTTAACCTCATTTAGAGATTTTTAAAGATAATACTTATTTTCTATGGTATTAAGTCATTTTTATTAGCAGTATATTCTGATTTATGTTAGACTCTTATTTTATTGATTTCCTTCGAAAAAGGTAGACTTATTTAAGACGGCTAATGATTGAAACACTAGCAATAGTCTAGAAATATTTAAATTCGGGATTTAGTAAATAATTTTTTATTTGAAATTGAAAAAATGAAAAATAATTAAGACATGTAATTATAAATATGTATAATGCAATTTTAATTCGTTAAAAAAAATATATCAATTGAAAAATATCGTACTAACTTTTTTAAGTCGATTGCTCAATAATTTCAATGTCCGACCTTAATTCCGTGAATTACAATATGTAAAAAATCTCTTACTACAGTATTATACAATTTTAATTACACTTTCATAAATCATCAATTTCGTGATACATACCGAGGTCTTGAAATTTACTAAATGTATAATAAAAGTATCAGTATAATAATTGAATATTAGTGCAAAATTATTGTTCTAATGATACGTCAAAATTAAAAGGGTCTTTGTTCCGAGAATTCGTTGCTCTGTAGCTTATCTCCAGATAAGCTACTTATATAAGTACAAAAATCAAAATATATATATACAAATACGCATGCTAATTGAGAATAATATTTTGTTAACGCATTACATTAATTTGTGGAGAAGAAGAAAATATGTTAAGTTATAGAAAAGATTATTTGTGATAATAATAATAGTCTGTTATAAATGAAACATTAAAAATGATTAAATTATTATTAACAAACTAAACATCACATTGATGAATGTTAAAAATACTTCATGTTCAAATTGACCATCCAAAGCAATACCAAAGAATGCATTCTCAATAATATTTACAAAAAAGCATGACATTACATGTAGAAGTTAAATAGAAGTTAAATAGAAGTTAGTATATATAATTCAAAATAAGATCCTGTGAACATCTGTCAGGATCTTAAATTGATTTTCTTTGTCCGTGTGAATCATTTGCCAAACAATATCTAAGTCCATATGATTTTTTACGCTCACATGTCAATCATTAACACATGTTCATTATATCGGTATACACGCATTCAGCAAGCTGAAAATTCGATTATCAAATACACACTGTGTTTCGTAACAGTGATTCGTAAAAGCCAATGATTTTTTCTGTTTGACGAAATTATGCTAATTTATATTGATGCTGACGGTGATACAGCATGTTCTCGCGAGATACGATCGGCTTACAAAAGCAAACAACTTCATCTCACTGAAGATAAAAAGAAGTCTGCAGGACGATCTAATAAACGCGATTACTTAGATCCAAATTGCTCTCTCGGAATGGGCGATGTCAGATCCTGTATATAGCCCATTTCAGGGCAACATATACGTTCGCACTACGTGAAATCTCTATTCGGGGCTAACTTACAAGTCGAAATAAATACAATATTATGCAAACGGCCGGGGTTGATCGCGCATGGCAAAGCCACGGAAATCCTGTATAAATTGACACTAAACGGGCGCACAGCAAGCTACAGTCCAAAGTTAGGGACCTTAACCTTCTCCGGAAGTAAAAAAATGTGCCAGCGATAATATTGATAACAGCTCACTCAATATTACCTGATAGCTATTTCATATATTAACGTAAGCAAAATCTATGCATAACTTGAGAGAACAGCAGGCTGCGGTTAAAATGAAATCGCATTACGGAAAGCGGAATCCCCTCGAGAAAATGGCCGCAAAGATTGTTTTCGTGTCGAGAATAAGCGAGTTAGATTTACCTTTTCAACACTGCCAATTTCGTGAACGAAATGCAAACTCTTTATTAGAGGTTAAGGGGCTTAGAGTGACATATCGGTTGCAACGTAATGGTATTGATTATACGAGCGTCACTGCGACTCCCACGTACGGGCGATCGCACGTCTGAGCGGTAGTGTCGATTTGGTCGAGTGCCAGGGTACGACTTCTCTCTGTGCCCCGGGAGAAAATTATATGCTTTAAATGGATAATTAAATAGCAACAGAACTGACTGAAAGACTGACTGGAGATGATTGCCGGGTTCCGGCGCGAGCATGAACGGGAGAATTGCCGCCCGAGGCTTTCGGAGGAGGTTTATCATCCGCCCCGTATCTAAACTCACCAACGGTATAATTATCCTTGTTCCCACAATTGTATTTTACGCTCGACAGGCGTCGAGCGCGGCAGCATAATTAGCTCAAATAGGAGCCCGAAGAAGTGCATTTTCAATTCAACTTTTCGATTGCGCCAATTGGATTCTCGCGCTGACTGATGGACGAGAGTCCGATTTCATTTGTACGTACCCAAGATTGGAGGAGACAATTTTCATTAGCAAACCCTGGCCTCTCAGTGTTAAAGCTATCGGTGTGACCTAATCAATGCTATTGCAAGACAAAGCTCGAACCAAAGAGATAAGCCAAGTGTCAGTCGGGGTCACCGGTCCAAGTCTAGATTGAACCTTGCTACTCGAATGAGGACGAAGAATTAGCCTCCTAGATGTCACTGGTCAGCTCGGAAACAATGGGGAAGGTGTGGTCTATCCTCAACAAAGTGACGGGGAACTACCCATTCGTTTGTCCGATAGCAATCCTATCTTCGAGTGGCGTGTTACGTTGACCAGGGGCGAGCAACGTCATCCGGAAATACCGATCGGATATTCGTGTGGAATAGGATGTATCAGATCGCGTGATAATAATAGATTTCGATGATGTGAGCTTCTATTGTAGATATCTCAATCAAACAATCTTTGTAAAGATTAGTATCTTCATTAGGTTGCAATTTATATAGCCGTCCATTATTTAAAATTGTTATCAACAAACAACTATAATAACCTTTCTATTAAATTTAAAGCAATCATTTTAAATTTGAGACATTTTTATCTCTCCACTTTTTCGTGAAAGTTCGTTCAATAAATGCCAATCCATTATCACCTGGCTGCCTTTCCTATTTCTTCAGTAATGGCACATTACAGAATTTTAACGCTGAAATTGAATAACCATCAAAGAAGAATAACAAGATTTCATAATAATTGTATGTCTAGGTCTTACATGAAGCAAACGAAACAAAATAAAGTGCTGACGTAGGATTTGTTCTTCTCTTTTTTTTGTCTTTTTTGTCTTTATTTCTTTTTTTTCATTTGCGAAGCAAAATCACAGTCTCATGACGTTGTTCAGCCTTCTGATGATTTGTCGTTGAAATTCGTTAGTTTTTCCAGCAGGCTAATGTCAGAGAAGGGTCTGAAGCCAGTGAAGAAGCTGACTGATGACGAGGCGCGATTTCTGCCGAATCCCACGCCCCGCTCGTTAGCCAAAGTCAGCAGTTGGCTCGTCATCGGCGTGTCATTTGATAGCGTCGCGTTCGCGTTTTCGGAGCCCTCAGTTATACTTAGCTGCGTGGATGTCACGTTCGCGAGTCGTGCTACGCCCATCAGTATCAACAACTTGTTCTCTGTGTAACGACACAAGTTACATTTAACAAGATTCGTTCAAATATCACATTTTCAAACGGGATTTCAAATCAATGCCCCTTAAAGACAATTATTGGCTGTTAAAGTCGTTGCTTTGAATCGAGAAAAATTTCATTAACGATTTCTCAGGGCCAGGTGGCGGCATTCATTGGCATTTCATTTGCTAGCCGGAGGGTCGTCTCGAGGCAATCAAGGCTAAACTATCAAGTCATTTACACACTTAGCGGGCCCTCACGCCAGCCTTCTTCATAGCCGACAATTGCAGTCGACTCGAATGGTTTTCATATTGTCTTTTTACCGCTCATTTTCATTTTATAGCTTGTTTAGCCGAAACCCCTCTCAGCAATGGATTAATCTTCCTTTTCCCTCTCTCTTTCGCCCGTATCATCCTCCCTTACATTTCAGCAGTTTCACGGATCAGCTTAGATTTACGGGTACAAGAAATTGTCGCTCGTTTTGTTGCAATAAAACTTTGCGTATGCTTCATTTCATTTTGATTGCGCTGCGCACATTACTAATCATAACAGCATCTCATTCGTAAAATTCAACTGCTTTCATTCGTGCCAGTTGACACGAGTGAATCATTTTTGTAACCTGATGTTCAGCTTTTTATTTTGCATCATTGTAGATATGACTTGGCGAGGAGACAGAAGGGGAAGAAATGCGGGGCGCTCGGCAAGGGTAACTCCGCGCCAGCACTTAAGACTATTGTTTTCAATGTAATTGGATAGCTCGTGCCCGAGGTTTCCTCTTTCTCCTGTGTGCTATCTTTGTTCCAAACGTACCGAGTGCCCACCAAGCTTTGTCAATTATCTTAATTGTTTTATGCATACGCGACCAATTGCCGCGTACAAAGACATGATACTTGACAGTTTCTATACCAACAATAATTTTAAAGCACCAGTTGGTTTTAATTTATTAGCATTCAGCGTTGCTTTTTTTTTAAATCACTTTATAATATTTGAGACATTTTTTTTTATTTTCTTACATGTTATTATCAACAAAATCAATGCATTTTTGATTATAATTATTTTTTAGTTTTATTTTATCACTTACACACGTGGAGTTGAATAATTCAGAAAACAGTTTTTAATGAGAAGTTTTCATTATAATTCTTATCTTCGAGAAATATGATATGCCAATGGCAAAATTCAGCGAAAAAATGGTGATTCAAAAATGCATGCATCCTTTCCAAAATAACCGCAGCAAAAAAAAAGTTCATGCGTACGTAACATTGTGAGCGCCACGTGCTAATTATGTAAAAATACGATGCGGTTTTGGTTTGTGGCTCGGGATTTTATGTCTCGATGCGACACTACTGCCTTCATCGCAGCAAATTATCGTTATGTGGGTACTTTTTTTCTTCCCGTTCTTACTTTGTCCAATGATAACTCGATATTTTTGTGTCCATTTCACGAGAAAGAGCTCATATGATAAAATAATTATACTTTATTTTCGTTGCGTTAATATAAAAATGTGTTTTTATTATTATGATTACTTTTATAAAAGTTGACGATAATTTGCAGGTGCAATGGACGAAATGTGTATTATGTTTTTTTGCTTTGCAAATTACTTTACATAAATGATAATGTTAAGTGAAAATATTCAAATCAAGCGACACCACATTTTACATTTATGTCATTATAATGATCTTCGTCACAAACATTAAAGTTTATCAGATGTCACCTTAATGACATTGAATGTTTATTTCAAACATGCGCATTACAATATCAATCCAATTAGATCTCTATATGTAATAACACTAACCATTTTCTTTTTTCTTGTTCTAGCATCCATATCCTTCGGAAGACCAGAAGAAACAACTAGCACAGGACACGGGGTTAACAATTCTTCAAGTCAACAACTGGTGAGTATTAAAAATGTGATTAATAAACTTAAATACTTCAAACAAACTGATTCAGTTGAAAATCATTTGGTGCATACTTGAGAAATATTTTTGTCAACTGCTGCATTCCTTGTATAAATAATTCTCTGCAATACGTGTTCTAATTTTTTATTTGGCAAAGTCACGCGTAGTGTTTATTTTAAACTCAAAATTAATGAATTGACAGTTAATAAATATGTCAAAAAGTTGTTACTTGTAAATTATTATATTATACTCAGTGAAATGAATAAAAGTAATAAAAGAAGTAGGATTTCTTCGAAATTAGAATGCCTGGAATAAATTGGACTTTTCCTCGGTCCTAGGCTGATGAATGTTTTGCTACGGCACCTGCGTCCACGAACGGAAATTACTGCGTCCTCTGCATCGAAGTTGTTTCGAAAAATGAAATGATGTTCGAATGTGGCAAAGTCCGGCCAGTTAACTTTAGAATTTTGGATTGAAATAATTCTAGCCTGTCATGAATCAGTCGCATTATTCGCGGGGTTGTAAAACGCGAAATATATCGCCAGATAGCTGGCCCATCCTTTGGATGAGGAGAAACGTACGCGGGTGGTGCTCGTTCGCCACTTATAAATAAAATCGTCGCGACACTTACCGCGGTGTTTCTTCGTCGCTGTCGTAGGAAGTGCGTAATAGACGCGCGGATGCCTGGTAATTGAGCACAAATCAAGTTTAAGGAGGGATTTTGCGTTGCGCTCTCATTTTCATCATGGTGGATGCGCTCGTAGACGCATTCTTCCACGCCCACAGGAGCACGTTAATTACCCATGGATGTTCGCGCGAGGCTAATTACGTCCCTCGTGTGGGTGAGGATTTACTCGAAAAGACGCATTTCGAATTCGTTCAAAGCGAATAAATTTTCGCCAATGTCTTGTGAAATGCCGCGCATTTTTTGCGTTAAATAACTCGTGTAGTAATTCTATTCGTGAGTCGCCAACTTCAAAATCAGCCTACAACTTATAATATAATTAAATTGAAAGCCTTTTTTCTTACCAAAGAAAAGAAGAAAATAAAGAAAGATGTACCGAGATTAAAATCAAGAGATCAAGTAAAGTGGTCGGTAATAATTTTGCAATGATATCGATAGACCTATAAATTTAATTGCCGATTAATAGTCGCGCGATTATCAGAAAATAATTTTCTGATTGCGTGTGCCAGCAAAGGTGGTTCGTGCAAATGGCCACGGCCTTCGCCGGGATTAAGAACATTATATCCCCTAGAATAAATGTGACACTTCTATTTCGAAAGAAAGATCGGCTTCGAAAAGAGAGAAAGATTTGTGGGAGGTGCGCCCGAGAAACGAGGATGGATAATGACGAATCGAGATGACAGGGAGAAGGACACTCGATGCCGTATAACTCTTGTATTCACTGAAATAAACTGCATAAGTGCCAAGTATTGTGGGCTATGAGGGGGAGTCGATAAATAACCTCTGCTTTATTAGCGAGGTATGCGGTGACACGGCTGCGCGAGGGATGAGTAAACTGGTTAAATTAGCAAGCCTATTAGTACACATTTGTGCTACTGCTGTCTCTCTCGTCTCGTGTTTATCTATTATCTGTTTCGTTCTTATTATCTTCGCTACTGCTATTCACACCTCTCTTTATCGCTCGCTCTGAATTATTAAATCACATTAAAAAACATAAGACTCAACTCAATTAAAGCCAAGCTGCAATTGCGCGCTCGCGAATGTATTAATAATACGCGCGATAACACAACGACGGACTTTTGTTAATTAAAATATTCTCTGGTAAACGTGAAAAAAAGGAATTAGTCGTAATTTTGGAGATTAAAGATAGCCGACAATTTTTCGCAATGAGCCGTGTATACGATAACAAGTTGGCAGCGCTTCTAACGACCGAGTGAATTGATATATGTGACGGAAAATTATAGGTGAAGGGAGAAGCGGGAAAAGAAAAAAAGGCAAAAAAAGAGAACGCGCGTTTGACTAAGTCTATCACATATGCGCGCGATTGTTTTGTTTTATTTATGAATTGTATGTCATCCGTCTCGACGGCTTTCTAATTACCGATGCTAATAATTTTTTAACTTAGCGGCTTCTGTACGCCGCTTTGTCACGTACACTTTAATTGTCGGCCAATCTTAAGCATGTCTTTTAACAAATTTTCATGTAAATTGATTTTTGTTTGAAATTACTTTTTATTCATTTTTATGTCAGAGTTTTAAATTGTTAACAAGTTTTTTTAGTTTAATATTCGATATAATGTAATTTACGTATAAAAATATTACCATATATACTTCATTGACTTTACCCAATAACATAAAACTGACAAAACAGTGTGGCCGATAGATTATTATTTTATAATATTTTTTTTTTTTTTTTTTTTTTTTTTTTT
>JABFPM010001420.1:0-20428 GCA_022817325.1 Idris sp. 1 HC-2018 | reverse complement strand
TATCAAAACAATTTCCCATTCGAAAATGTTTAGCTTTTAAATCGAACTTTTTTTCATTTTGAAGAAGCAGAGCGCCAAAATAATTTAGAGAACAAAAAAAACTAATCAATTGAAATGTTTGTATACAAAACATTTTTGAAATATGACGGATGCTCGCAGTCTCGTGAAAACTTTCTTTTATAATGCCACAAAAAGGATTACCGCGGCTAAAAAATGTTTGCATTTATTATTGAAATATTGAATGACAACTCAGGGAAGAAACTAATTCATTCCAATTGTCTACGGAATTTGACAAATAAAAATGGGATTTGGGCCCGAAGTCAGACAGTCAAGTATAATTAAATAACGCAAATCTGGTACTGATATAAGCAAACAATGTTTATGCACAAACCAAGCTGGTTGACACAGTTTGCTTTCGTACAATCGATATCCTGGCGTGTATCCCGCACGCCCAGCTTTCTAGGTCTCCTCGAAATCCGGGCGTTCCATGGCGATAGTTTGTAGCTCTTGTGCGGGTTATTTATGTTCTTTTATGTTGCAAAGCTGTGCGCTTTTCGCCACTCGATGCGAAAATTTCGTATATTTCCTTGCATTCAATGACTTGAATTGCGCCCGTATTCGGTATCACCGGTACCCACAAGTATACATATACGTACGCTCATCATGCCAACATGGAGGAATTTACGCTTGTTCACGCTTTGAATGCACTTTATGCTTCCGAAACATGAAATACAAAGTGAAAAGTATCTCCACGGATCAAATTTGTGTTACTTCATAATGACTCAGAAAACAGTTTAGTTGGCTCTAGAAAATTTCAATTATATCCAATAAACATTTCCTGGACAGTCGGAGCACATTATGATTATTAGTATGTGGAAGAAAAAGTTTTATTTAACTGGTAACAAATGATTTACTTGAAATATAAATATCTAAATGGTCGTTAGGTTTTTTAATTATAACGTCCTCTTGGTAATTTTGTTCGCTTGTCTCCACACACTATCAGCAGATTATATTTTGTAATTTAAGTTCCGCATCAAGTCAAAGCATTTCACCTGGGAAATGTGATAATTAATGTAGAAAACTGATTTCCCGAATTTAATAGCAAAGTAAGATTTATTTGCCGGAAAGTTTAACGGGCTGCCAATTTAAGTTTATTAACTTGCGTTATTAGATGTACAAATGCAAATCTGTTTTCTATCTATAAGTGTATTATAAGATATAATGAGCGACTTGTGAACATTAGTGCTTGAGAAATTATTCGTGAAGAAGGATGTAATCATTAAAAGTTGTGATTTTTATTGTACCATTGAAAAAGTAAAATCAAAACTTTTTTATTTAACGAGAAAGTTGATTTTTTTCTTCAACATTATTATAAATTAATTATCATGTTTTAAATATTAAATAATAAATGTGAGTTTCAAATAAGAATAAAATATAAAGTTTAAAAAAAATTTTCTTGTCGATAATAAAATGTTCAAAATGTAAAATTTTATAAAAAAACTGTAATAATCCCTTACAAAGATTGAATTATTATTATTATTTAGTAGAAGATAAGCCCTGATATGATGGAATCAAGAAATCTATACAACAGTTAGTAAAAGAAAATATATTGCGAGTTCTATCTCCTGTACTCAAGATGAGCAGATTACTGGGATAAATTTCTTTCAATTTCGTTCAGTGTATGCTAAAGCTCAATATAAAAAAGTAACATTGTTATTTTAATCTTTCAAAGGTGAGAACACAATTTTATTTTGTGAAAACAATGTGATAACAAACTGAATGTATATTTCAATATTAATAAGAAGCAGTATAAAAGAGAGGAAAAACAAGACTAATCGGAGAAGTAAATATCAGTGAAATTTATTTGCTTTCATGAAAATAACTTGTTGCTTTGGGATTAAATGTATTTCTCTTACACGTGCGGTAAAAATGCCCATTTCTCTCATTTTTAAGAGTTAGAGAAACAAGCTTTTCTTTAACTGAAGAAAGCGCGTCCCATTCGCTGAGCGTCGGTAATTAGGTGGGAGCAGTGGGATAAGTTGACCCCCACTTAATTAAGTTGTCCGCGTTCGCATTCATTGCCCGCCAAAATTGTCCACCGTTTGGAACGTTCGAAAAATTCGAATGATAAAATAATATTCATAAAAATGAATTGAATTAAATTATTTATGCTTTTTGTTCTTTTTAATACCAAATTTTATTAAAATATTTTAAAATAATTAATTGTCATAATTAATTAATTGTTTTCAACTGATTTTTAATTCGATTTTTATTCAAAAATTTTGTATTTTACTTTTGTATTTAGTTTTTTAAATATAGATTAAAAAGTAAAAAATATTGAATTATTTTATATTTTAAATAAACTTAATTGTCGTTTATTTTTAAACATATATTGCAATACTCGTAAGATAATATGTTTAATATTCATTTTAAATTTCTTTAATTTTTTTTTCTCGGGGGAGGGGGGGGGGCGCTGCCCCTAGACTCCGTTATTTGCTTCGCTCGTGAGAATGGTTATATAATTTTTTTCTTATATTTTGTTAGTTATTTTTTCACTAAAAAGGCACATTTGCCGCACTTGTAAGAGAAAATATCGTACTTGTCTAGTCGGAAGCAGTAGAAGGTTCCCACTCTCGTGAAAGTGATGGTCTTTCGCTTCGCTCGTGAGAGACAATCCTACTTTTCCGTCAAGTCAAGTCAAGTAATACACAATTTTTATTCTTACAGTTGACATTGTAAACTTCATTGAAAGAAATTCGTTTAATCATACTTTGATTAATATTTCATTTAATAAACGTTTTATATATTGATTTTATTTATTTTATATCATTCTGAGTGTAATATTAATACTTCTGTACTATTCACATTAAATAAAACTAATGCCTATAAAACATTTAAAAAAACAAAAACAAAAAATTGATTTTAACACTCTCATAACACATTAAAGTTCAGTCGAATTTCAATAGACATATATTTCTGAATTGAAAAACTATTGAAATTCACGCTGCCATTGAATCCAAAACAAAATGACAATTTCTCGAGCAGTAATACCGCGTAAATTGTCGTTAGTACACTGGCTATGACCACAAAATATGATGAATTCCGGCATAAAGCAAACTTTACGATTGCCGCAGCGATAAATTAGCATTATTGCCCGTTGGAGTAGCGTAAAGTTGAACGATCCGTTAACTGGCAAAGTCATTGGAAACGTCTTCGTCAAATAAATAAGCCTCGAAAAAGTGCTGTATATGTATTGTATCTGCACACCAGCCAGCTTTAACTGAGTTTAAAAGCCATAAGGACCGGCCATTACGGTTCAGACTCCTGTGTAAAAGAAGGAAGATGGAGGATTAGCGCTGCGCGTAGACCGAGCTTTGTTCGTGATGCAAGTCTAAACTGGCGGTTAGGTTCATGGCTTGGCAAGTCTAGTTTATAGCCACGGGCCTTGAGTCCTGCAGTAAAGCGAAGCCAGCGCCCCAACAAGCGCCCATAAATTCATTAATCGCCCTGGCGGAGAAGGGGTCTGCTGCTGCGAGCACGCCAGAGGGTTGCCACGCGCGGGCTTGCGAGATTTAAGCAAATTGCGATTACTCTGTTAGCTAAATAAGATTATTAACTAGCCAGTCTTATTTATATTTCTGCGCAGTCAGTTGTTTTGCTAAATATGCTATCATGATATTCTTTGCATCACGTGGCCTATGTTTGACATTTTCACGATAATGAATCGCTATTAAAAGGAGCTCCTGATAAGAACCATTAAGAAGTATTAGGTCATAACTGTGCTTTCATTTTATGGTTACTCTTGAAGGAAAAGGGTTACTTAATGGTTCAGGATAAGTATACATACCAGTTCATCATCTTGTACTTTATGTTCATTTTATTGAAATTTCAAACCAAAATAGAGCAAGTTTAATTAGTATTTTTAAAAGGAAAAGAAATTTAATGTAATATTTTGGGAACATTAATCTGCACAATCAAACGTAGTTTAGACGAGTGGTAGAGTAGGCTGTTTAAGTCATACATTGCAAACTAATAGAAGATAATAATAATAATAATAATAACAATAGTGAATACATTAACAAACTTTAGACACAGCAACTCAAAGCTACTGCACAGAGATTAACACTGACTGCGGAGAGAAGGAAGAGGGTTAGCAAACATCAAAAGGTTTCATGATAAGTAAGTCAAGAACTTTTAGCGGTGCCTCTTCAACAAGCAGACAGAGTATTGTACAAAGTCATGGTGCAGTGAGAGAAATGTTACACTCTATTCCAGTGTCACAACAAACGATCTCTTTTGCTAGACGGGAAAAGCACAAAGTAAAAATATTCCGTGAATGGACCTGGAGGAGCAACTTGGGAAACATTCTCAGGGCCAGCGTGTTGACACAAAAGTATCGAACAGTCTGCCGATTTTGTGCAGTGCAATGGATATTGTGGTTACAATGCGGGAACACTTTGTAAGTTGGAAAATACTACTAAAGCAAGTTGCCATAAAAACTAAATAGACATGACGTATTTTTTTTTTTTAAAGTAAAGCATTTTAAAGTGAGAAGCTTTGAAATAATACTTAAAAAGTTAATTCAAAATTAATAGAACTTAAAGGTGCTGCACTTTTAAAATAGAGTTACTCAATTCTAAAAGTTACAAAAAATGTACAGCAATTTTGGGAAATGTAACGCTATCAGAGCCACTGAGATCTGAATAATAATTCACATGTAACTGCGCGATTTACAAGAGAATGACGCTGGTACTTCATCTTTCTTAGCCGCCGGCAGGATGGAACAATAAAAGCACCCGTAGGGCACATATTATCCGCGCGTTGGGTAAAACTCATCAACATACTCAAGTGGGTGCAAGGGTGCCCAGAAGGCCAAGATTAGATAAGCTGCCTCGCTCATTTCCAAATTTGAATATTGCGTTAGCAGAAGTTATTCCTATATACGCACACTCTACAAGCTGTCGTTTATGGAATTTTGTTAGATAAATGATTAAAAATGTGATTTGCAGTTGAGCTTGTAATGAAATTCCTATCTGTTAACAAATTAATGACTGTGTTGTTATCTTTTTTCATTTTTAAATTAAACATTTAATAAAATTGTTAGTTTTTGTTTTTGGCTTTGTTCACTTGACTTGAAAGTTTCATTATTTAAATTCTATATTCTTTGTGATAATCGCTGAAATTTAAACAGATAGAATTTCTTCTGCGGTTACGTTGGGCTCTCCATAAATCAATATCTATTCAAATACCATTTGCCAGTTTCTGATTCGCGTTTGAAGTTAGGTTTAGACTCGAAATTCATAGACCTAATTTGAGGAGTCACATAAATTGAATCTCGACGTGAAAACGATTCGAGTTTGTAACATTGTGATGGGACATCTGATGACATACTGCAGGAAATTTGACAGAATGAAGACCTCAGGAACATATCTTTGCGATGCTAAGATAGCTTGTAAATATCTCGAAATGAAGATGCATCTGAGTCACATTGCGCACCCACCACAATGCCGTCTACGCAAACATCAAAAGACTTTTATGCATTTAATAATGGTGCATGTCTGTTGTTACTGATCCCCGAACACGTCATATTGGCAAAATACCAATAATCCATAAATTTCTCTCCAGTCTATTGAAAACACGCCAAATTTCTTCCGACTTTTCAATCTCAAAAATGTGACGTTTATGACTGAATGCTTAATGTATACAACGTTATGAACTATGAAGAATACATATCACAGAGATATTGCAATAACTTTTGTTAAAGTGATCAAATTTATACTCTTAATTTTATGTTAAAATTATTCATAGACAGTCATAGAAAATGAAATGAAATTATATTTTTAGTTGATACTTTGGCTTTTATGTATATATTTAATGTTTCACATTCAAATTTATATAATTTTGTTTTAAATTTTGGGATATACCATTAAATTGTATTTTCTTTCTGCAAGATTCAAGAAAAACTATATTTAAATTTCGGACTGGCATCGAAATTTAAATATAGATATGACATTTGTTCTCAGTCTTCCAAAGTACAACAGCATAAATCGTTTCGCTCGAGATTCTGAAAAGCTGCTGCAGGCTGCCTTTGGCTCTGAAGAGGTAAGTGGATTTCAACGTTCTACAAATTCAATATCATAATTTATAACTTAATTTTATTTCATTCGAATTTATATATATGTATATATATATATACAAACATTAGATAAAAACTAATCTTAACTTGAATAGCTTGTGAAACAGTTAAATTTATATCTCTCAAGAAGTTATTGATTTTAACTTTTTAGAATTACTCAATTTTGGTATTACGATTTACTTCTGTTTTTAATTTAACAATAAAGTACTTAGCGTAGTTAAATTACTTAGTGTTTATATAGTATAACATTTACTTATGTATAGTGTGGTCACAACAACCAAACTATGTTGCTTTACACTTAGTTTATAGAAGCCAAAAGCAGAGTTTCGTAAATGATATAACTTATTTAACAAATTAATATCAACTTT
Organism: Idris sp. 1 HC-2018; assembly: GCA_022817325.1. Taxonomy (NCBI): domain Eukaryota; kingdom Metazoa; phylum Arthropoda; class Insecta; order Hymenoptera; family Scelionidae; genus Idris; species Idris sp. 1 HC-2018. The sequence continues at coordinate 13,924 of JABFPM010001420.1, read as the reverse complement.
ACAACAAAGTGCGTCTGAATGTAACTATTCAATCAGATTTCAGTAATTAAATACAACTCTCAAAAAATAGTTTTTACTTGTTATATTAACTAACAAATTAGTTAAGAAAACAATTGTAAAATATGTCAAGCAAACTGTATCGGTAAACATATCATAACTTATTGTTCGAAAAATCGATAATCGGTAAAATGAATCGGTAAATTTTATCAATTATCGGTTATTTTATTTTGAACGTGTATAAATATATAATATATTTGTTACTTATTTAAATAATGTAAAAAGCAACATTAAAATTTAATCCAAATAAGTTTTACATGTGAATTACAAAGATTTATCAAAAGTTTTTGTTAATTTGTTTTCGATCGGTTGAAGATCGTTTGAGGCGGAGAAATCGGTTATATATTTCTAGACTGCTTACACAGATGGCGCTTCATGTACTGTTTCAAAGCCTAGTTCATTTGAGCTTATTGAAATTTTACATTCTATTATATATATTAAAATATACAATATTATTAAATGTTTAAACGTAATTCAACTTAATATTAATAATTAATTAAACCGTTAATAAATTTATGTTTATAATAAATTTTATTATTATTAAATATAATTTGAAGTTAAGAGCAACTATTTGACATTTACGTTCAATTAGTAAGTGAATACCATTCATTAAAACACTACATTGAACGTAATTGGATGAGATAATGGCAGTGTATAAAGTTAATTTGATAAATACATTATAATTAAACATGATCATGCATACAAAAACGATATTTGTTACATTTTGTGTTAATCATTTATGTAATAATTTTATTGGAAAATTGAAAAACATGCTTATTGTATGCGAGTACAGAAATTATTTAATTGAAACATGATTGTAAATTTATTTATAATGCATTTGTTGATTTCAGGATAATGGAGTCATAACCCATTTACTTTTTGTTATTGTTTCTACAGAAATGATTAAAAATATTCTATGTTTCTAATAATCTTTTTTTAATGAATACATAAACTATTATAAGTAATCTAAATTACAAATCATAATCATTTATTTATAAGACACGTTTCAGAACATCACAAAACTTTTTACATGCACAACAAATCATTACTCTCTCTACTACTTTTATACAGAATACTTCAATTTTATTTTCTATATATACATTTTAAAACTTTCAAAATGTATGAAATTCGTTTTTCAGTTGAGTAAGGATATTTTTTCTTTAAAAACAAATCGTTCACTTTTACATAGTAATAAGTTAAAAAATCGTTCCATACAAACAAAGTTTTACTTTTGAAAATTATAAAAACATCTTGAAAAAAAGTGAACGAAGAATTACAAAAAAATTATTAAATTGTGAACGAAAAACCAAGTTTCATCACTCATCCACATAGCTTAATTTTGTGCGATACCATCGAATTTGTGCGTTTCAATTCGAAAATTCGTTCGAGAGTTGTACCGTGTGACGTCTCTTGTCAAAGGCTGAATAATTTGTCACGTTTTCGGGTGAAATAATTCGAGCGTTTTCGGTACCTGGCACAGTGCTTTTCAGGGCCGCGAGTTTACCAGGGGATCTTCCGTTCAGCATCATTAAGCGAACACTTTTCGGGACCTCCGCAGCTGATAAATGACACGTCGCCCTGTTTGCAAGGTCCGATAACCGCAACACAGACGCATGCAGACTTTTAATCGCGGAATCTCCAAGTGGAGATCGACCCGCAGAATCGATCTTCATTCAAACGCCAAGATGATTTTTTTTCTTTTTGTTAGTTGAAGTGTCTCGCTTTCTTGCTTTCTTGGGTTAGAAACAGACCACGTGTACCAGGTGTTCCATTGGTATTGAACCCCCAGTCCGATGGGGCGTTCGATTACCAACTTACCTCGCCTGCTGAAAATTAAATTCCTCTCTGTTGCACGCCTAAGTGAATTTCCCTTCCTTTCAATTATATTATCGGATGAAAGTGTTCGCAAAGTATTATGGGATTTATGCTAAAAGGTAAACAAATCGATGCCTGGCTTTCATAAGCCAGACGAAGCGGGCCATTTGCTTGTCGAGAGCGCACCGAGTGCCATTTTTTCGTTTCTATCGGAGATGTCAAGATCTTCGAGATAACAGGCTTTTGGTCCCGTGGCCTGCTGCACCACAGTTCAATTTTAGGATGAAGACTTTTTTCGGGATAATACTGATTGAAAAGATAAGTTTTATTATTGCCCTTTGAACCGAGTGGTTGATGACGATTTTTCGTGGAAATCCTTAGAATATACTTAGTTTGTATTCAAGTCGCTTTACAAAAGAAAATGTCTTGTTCAAGTCGGTTTTCAGAAATATTTATTGAAATTATTAAAGTTTATATAGAGTTTCAATGAAAATTATAATAATGAATTTTTCTTACTTTGAAAAAAAGGTTAAATAATAAAGTACATCAGAACACCTTTTTAGATTACAAGAGTTTGATATTATACTTTTTATTCAATTAGCACAATTATGTCAGGTTGATATGCAATGAGTGGGGTATACTTTTAGCATATCAGTATCATTAGCATCGCGTGATATAATACTGTCGCTTTGAAAAAAATGCTAAGCATTTTAAAACTTGCTAAAGAATCTGACAATTATTTATGTATGAATGTACGAACATGTACAGTTGAATTTATTTTTGTTTCAATTTGTGAACTAGATAAAAAAAATTTTTGTATAATTGTTCATTTATTATTTACAGACTCAAAAAATGGGTAGACAAAAATATATATAAATAACAAACTAAAAAGCAGTATTTCTCACCCTGATTCCTTTATATAATTTCTAGCTTCAGTAAAAGCTAATTTCCAATTCAAACCACGTTCAATTCTATTAAATCCCATTAAATTTGGATTCCTTCACGTAACAACAGAATATACGATAATAATCAAACAACAATAGTGACACATAATAATCACTTCTTCATCTCTGTGAAAAGTATTCAAATTTAACGAACTTAATAAATCAAAGCGACTGTACGATGCATTTCTGTTTAACTGTTCTTTAACATTTCTGAATTTGTAATTGACGAAACTGGTATAGCAAATTTATTAGCTACCACACAAAATGATGAATAATTTTCTTAACCAAACACTTCAATGAATTAAATTACACAATTCAAAAGTAACAAATATTCATTACAATAAAAAGCCCCCAAAATAGTGTTTTCTTTTTTATCAAGACTCCATTCATTCATAATCAAAAATGGGAATAAAAAAAAGGAAAGTCACGGTATGACCAAGTGACAAAAACTTTTGCAGAATTCATCAGAGTGATCGCACTATAAATCTGGCCCATAAACTCTGACAATCGAGTTGGGCACAATCATAAATAGCATTCTTGTTAAAGTCATTCGCAGTAACCTCGAGCGTACGAAACATTTACTTCTTTATACCCAGACGGTGCACAATGGCACCCGCTTTGTTATTGGACCAAATAAACCTCGAGTGGTTGTCTTCGCTCAGGCAACCGAGAGGGAAGACGCGTGGCCGGTGCAAGCTTGTCTCCGATATTACGTCGATATTTCTCTAAGGTTGTATTAAAAGACGCGCAGCTAGTCCGGCTCGCTTGACATATTTTAGGGTTTTCTTTGTAGTTTTGTTTGCGGCCACTCAAGCCCTCGTGGAATCCCCCATTCGCCTTTTGTTCATCGAGGTTCCCACAGAACAAACGTCACTCCCAGCACAAGAATGTCTCATCCCATACCTGGCTGACCTTTCCGTGACTATCTATCTTTCCGTAATTTTTCCTTTTCACCTTCTTGCCTTTTTTTAGCCCACTCGGCCTTTATTTTTTTGATTTGCAAACACCGATCCCCGGGGAACTCGCCCATTATGTATTAATATTATACTCCAGAACATCGTATGACTTACGCGTTTCGTATAACAGTACACTCACACATGCAGCTGGCTTTAGGTATGTTTTACTTGTGTGTGCACATAACCGTACGCCCATGCATATGCCGCGCACACGAGGGCGTAGGCTGATTAATTTCCTTTCTAATATAAGGCGGGTATCTGTATACGTGATAATGGATCGCACGTCCGTGAATTTGAGACCGAGATTTTTACACCGCTGACGTTTCATTATTGTCTGTTACTGTTACCTAAATAAAGTCGGCCCGATTGATGGAGCATCTCATCTTTGTCATTCTCTTGTTAAAAACGATAAATTTGTTATCGTTTGGAATTAAACAAGAAACCTGCGTTTACGATCATCGCAAATTGACAGAATTTTTATGACGCTTTAAATGAGGATAAAGTTTTTCGTTTATTCATATGTTTATGCGTCGTTTTACAGTTTCTTGATAGGATTTGACGTTTTATGGACTGGCAGGGCTAAGATATAAAATTTGTAGTTGCGTCATTGGGATAATCGGTTTACAGGATCGGGTTGTGATGAATTAGAGATTTCGTTTCGTTTTCTTTACTTTTTTTTCTTCGTCTCGGAGATGTCACATAATGGAGATGTGATGAGTAATAATCCGATCGGGGATACAGAAGAAAAAAAGGTCTGAATCATCTTTGAGCAAAATTCTTTCTTATACTGTTATTTTCAACTGTCAAACGTGGTGGAAAATGCTGCGAGCTGAAATTTACATATTTGTATGGATTCATTTCAGATTCACCACAAATGTACGTCTTTAATTTATGCAGGATTTCTAATTATTTTTTTTCATATTTAAATGTAGACCGTTAGATGACGAGGTTACATGTTTGTTTGGGGCACATTTTTTGTTTATTATTTTGAAGAAGTGCTTCTGTGTAAGAAACTAAAGAAAATTGAAAACAGAAGCAAATAGGTTTTGTGAACAAGTATTATGTTATGCTAAGTCCATAAAAGTTTTGTGTAAGAGCTACTTAATGTGTCTATTTCCAATAGTATTTCAGAGCTTGTTTTAAGAAATAATATTACCAAGTTTGTGAGTGGATTTGCGAGAACTTCAGTATGATACAGCGTGATGTTCAACGAAATTTCGATTTCTTTCTCAGTATTAATGTGACCTAATCATTCGAATATTTGTATTTTACTTTCATGTTTAAAGAACAATTTTTTCTACGACTGCTAGAAGGAAAAAACAATTTTTGTTATTTTATGTATAATCCTGATGATTAAAGATTACCAGTTTCAATTTAAAATCACTGATAGTTCTGAAGCTCCTTATGCTAATGTACTTTTAAAAAACCATTTACACACGTATATTTTTTCGAGTCCATTTTATAACATTATATTGTGTCATACATTATTCTAACTCTTTAATTAAAATTTCAATATCGTAATCGTATATGATGTTAACGTGAAAATAATTTTAACTTATATGTATATATATTTTGTCCTATTTTTATAACTCATGATAATGAGCCCTTGAAATAGTGTCAGTAAATATACATATCATTGAGTTAAATAGCTGAAAACAATTTAATGGAATTTTAAGTAGCTTATCCATATGGCTGAGATGTTATTTGTGCACGTCGCATGTCACTAGACGATATTCAATAGTGATTACTTTTTCTCCGCATATTGTGTACACTTTTGTTAAAATATACCGAACTCGGCGGATGTGCGCACGCTTTAAACAGTTTTATCTTTAAAACGTAACATCTGCTGGGCGAGGTGATACATGCTTCGGTACCGACATAATGTATATCATAAAAAACCCCAGAACTTGTTAAAGAAATTCATATGTTTATTTTTTTTATTCCTCAAAATCGTCATAAATTTTCCGGTGCTAGATTTTTGCATTACCAATGGTCTGCATTAATTTCAAAAATATGAATTGCAATTGTAGATACTGTATTACTTAGAAAGAAATGAAAAAAATACAGAGAAAACCGTCTATCTTGTGACCATCATTTTGTTGAGCTTTGTTTTCTAACTCAGAGTTAAAAAGATCGTCTATCAGAATATAAATTAACATAAAAATTCAGCCATATGCTTTGAGACAGGCATCTGCTGTGTTTGTCTAGTTTATCAAATAGATTATCTTAATCAATATAAAGGAAAATACTGTTGAAATTACATTAAAAAAAGTGATGAACTTGACTCCAAGACGCGCAATGTAAATTAAGACGTTTTCTAATGAAATTTAAAATGTTAAATTGTTTTATTTACATTTTTTTGATCATTTCATTTAGCACGGTGTCACAGAAAGCTGACTCTTATCTATATTAACCAACATTTTGTACTACCCAACTAGGGCTATGTTGCGGAAAAACTAACATTATTTGCGCACTAATGTCTTCAACTTTTGCAAACTTACTTAGTAAAATTAAATTTTATAATAAAGATTAAGTTAACTACAAAATCAATGTACATTATATTACTACTATCATGCTCCAAAAATTCTTTTAAATATACATTTGAATTAAATTATTAATTAGTCAGTAAGCGCGACGAAACGAACAAACGGTTAGCGGAATTCATAATTTGCTTAATGTCGGCTTTCTCGTCGCACATTAATTACTCACGTCGTAAGAAATTAATCAATCTTTTGTCATGTTTTAGCTCCTCGACGGAAGTAATGAAATACGATATGATACAGCGCAAAGATCCATGCATATGTATATTGAAACAGTACGTAACTTGGAAACCTCTTATCACGTCGTGTCCTATGACACCATCGCCACGAAACGTATAACTACAGTCCGCGTCTACTTACGCTCACAAATACATGTATGCATGTGCAATGCAAATGCACCTAGTTAGCAACTTCTCATTGAAAAATATTGTGCGACACTCGACAATTTATCGTGTCATTCGTGTCAAAAACTATTCTTAAACGCCCTTTTCTCACACAGCCCTGCATTTATGAATTACGAATGACATCGTCTTCATTGTTTATATCCAGCGTTTATCTTAACTTTGTGCGCGGTAATGCGGCATTAATAACGTGGAAACAGCGTCACGCACGCAAAATACTTGGCCCGTTAGTTATAGCTTAACGTTGATCAGCACGAAAAATGATTTGCAAATTTTGTTCTCATTCTAGTGAAGAGAACTTCCTGTTGTTTTATAAATGATTCGTTAAAAATTGTTTATGAGAAAAGCGCTGTCTATTCTTAGATTACGGAATTCTTTTTCTCGTTTTTGGTTGTCTTTCAAAGGTGGTGTTCTGGGGAAATTACAGGATTGAACATATTGCTGGTTGTTGTTCCTGCATCACACTGAATATTTATACTGTTCTCAGCAGATATTATTTCCAGCATGTCTGAGTATTTATTTTGTAATAATTGAACTCGATGTCTAATATTTTCATTAATTTTAGAAATTCATCAATTATCTCAGGTCTAAAATCGGCATTATAATCCTTATCATCAATATTTAAAACAAAAGGGATCAAACGAGAGTGCTTAAATAACATTAAATCATTGAATCGGTAAAATGAATTAACAACGCGTAATGGAATATTTCGTTTGTTTCAAACCGTTCGTTAAGTTCATATATTGAAATATTCACTAAGTCATATCTAGCCCTTAGTTTTCGGGTGTACCTAGACGGAATACTAATTGCATTCTCAAGATATCATCATATAGAAAATCCTCGTGATATCTTCGGAATATCAACGCTGCAAATAATAAATGAGTCAAGATATCTTTGAAATATTTCGGGAGTATATTGCATGAGGGATCGGTGAAAACGATACGTCGGGGTTGTGTGTGAGATATGACGGTGCCATCGTTAGGGTACATGAACAATTTTCATTCACAAAATATAAGAAAAATCACTACTCATACAAAAGTACACGTTTTCTTTTATGAATTCACCGTTTTCTTGTAGCTTATAAAATAATTTTGTGTCTAAAAACATAAAAGATTGTGTGATAGAGTTTTAAAAATTTGTTACATCAAATCGAAATGCAATATCAAATCACAAAGTTGGAAGTAATCCGGTGTATAATTTTTGCGCTATTACGGCGCGTTGCGTTTGCGATCTGTGCTTCAGCGAGCGCAACGAAACACCCCTGGACAACCATCGATCGTATTCGTCTTTGTCAAGGCAGACTCCCTTTGTCGTGCAAATTTCACGATCGATGGAAAATGTGTCGTATTCTCGCAGCTATGAAGCCACTTGCTCCGATACTTTTGCAAGCACGTTGATTAACTGTTTGCTAGACGTAATTCGTCCACTTTAACAAACAAATCTCAATTTCAACTTCCAAAATTTCGTCTTATTATTTATTTTCTTTTTTTTCGATAAAATACAAGTTGCTTCTCTTTTGTCTGTCACGTTAATTTTGCCGATACTTTACCGTCTTGGATTAACATTTGCGGTCGGCCGGCCTTTTGCTGAAACTCCTCTTAATTTGAGCATCCTCGTCCAGTTGCGTTCTATCGATTCCAAAACTCGTTGGGGTAAAAATCCGACGAGCTCTCTCTCTCCCCTGCTTCTTATATCGATTTCAATATGGAGTGAGGGTGGCGGGTGGTCGTTGAATTTTACAAAATTTTATGGTGCGTGCAGCAGGGGAGTTGCTCTCCGCCACGAGGGTCTCGACGTATTCAACTAAATTGGCTAATTAACATGAAATAAAGGTGGCATCGCCAGAGTTCTCTCTTTTTTTGTCATGTGTATTGACTTTTCTCGGGGCAAGTTGACTCAGGAAATTTGGAAACCCGATCAGGTACCTTGGTGTAACATTAGATAAAAATATAGGGTTCCATTTTCTAGACTTGGATTTAAATAATGTGTATCGAATGATCGTTCTCTTTGTGTTAGTCTGAGGAAATATTCAGAATCTGATGTGCAGTTAATTTGAGAAATAATTTATTGTTATATTAAGAAATGTACATTTTTTGTTTACATTCACTGAATAAATGTGTAAATTCTTTTCAAATTTTACGCTTCTCTGCATTTTAAGATGCAATAAATCAGATTTAATTTACAGTAAACAATATTTACAAATAGTATCTAATTAAAATTATATATATATTTTGATATATTGTTGTATAATGAAAATAGTTTAAAATAGTTTATACGAAGTAAATAATGTAATTTATACAAGTATTGCAATAAAGGTATAAATGCTGAATAGAAAAGAGTCATAATATTGTAGAATTTAATATAATAAAACCAGCTAAAATTGTAAAAGCTGAGCACAATTTTCTGTAAATATAATAAAAACGAATTCTTTAATGCTTTAAAGTGACTTGAAATATGAACATACTTTTATCGAAAAGTTTACTAGACAGTGTGAAATTTGATGTTCCAAAAAAGGAAAAAGTACATTTTTTGTTTTCTAAACAACTTTTTTTTACATTTTTTATTTGCACAAAAGTGGTATATATTATTTTATAAATTTATTATATACAAATTTATGTTTACTTTGATGATTATTACCAGATAAAAATATCTTTATAAAGTGCTCGAATACACTGGAAAATATCATTTTAAAAATTCCTCGAGACACGTGTAATGGAGACTTGATCATTGAGCCACATATAAATTTCACGTCAGGTTTCTATGGATGGCCATTTCTGTGGGGATTTCACGGGGATGCGCCAATAATTGACGAAATGGACTAGCTGCTTTTGTCATGTCGTTTTCTCCCCTCGGTGTTATACCTCGGGAAACACGACGAAGAGCTCTGCGTTCTTTGATACGTCACGACCGTCTCTCTAGAAGCTTTTGCTCGGCGAAATCCACGTTCTCGTGGCATCCAGGAGCAGCATCAAACGCGCGTGATACGAATACTCGAGTTATTTCATTTTCAACCCTTTCAGTCGACCGCTCTACGTGTTTCTCGTGGCAACTGCGTCGCACCAACGCACGCTGCTTCCGCCGTGCTCTTACACCGAAAACCGCCGTGCGATAATTTCATCTTTTCACGCTCTGAATAAACCACTTTTTATCGAGTTAATGCCGCTGCTTGGTATGCACGCTTGCGAACCTCTCGCACTCGTGTCGCGTTTTGCGTACACGACAGGACTATCCTCGTGGAACGTGCGTACTCTTGCATGATGCAGTTTTCGGTCAGATCCTCGAGGCTGCGTTATCTTGTTAACTCTGATTTTGATTTTTGAGTTTTAGCTTTTCTGCTTCTGGCACAAATATCTAAGTTTTGAAAATGTTTAACATTCTCAACAAATTGTATATGAATAATAATTATAAAATGTCTTGTAATTAAAAAAACCGTTCATTTAAAATTAAATAAAATATTTTTGTTAAATTAAGTAATAATAATGGTTGAAAGCTACTACAATTTTCAAAAAGCTTGTATACAGGGGAGAAACGGGTATTATATTAAGTTTTTCATTTGAACATTAAAAATGCTTGAAATAATTTTTTTCGGAAACTACATCGAAAATGAGGATACACGTATTTTTTTTTATTATTATTTTTTATACGAAATTGTTGAAATATGATTTTTTAAAGTTACGCGCTTGCTAGTCAATTTATACTACGTTAATTTCGTCTAATTTGTTGAATGTTTTGTTATGATTTATGCTACTTTGTTTTCATTCCTCGAAGATGGATACATTTAATGTTATTTTAAAATAGCTGTGACAGTTTTTCGTTAATGTTGGGCAAAATGTCGAAAAAGTTTTTCGATATTTGTTGTAATCCATTTGAGATTGAGGTTTAATGATTTTTTACTAAATCTCACTAAATGATTATTTAAGAAAAATGATGCCATATTTAAATGTAAAAGGTTCTGTATGTGTCGATTGTCGTTTAATTTTGGGAAAACTAAGTAACTCAAGTGGTAAGTTGAATTGTAAATATATTTGAAAGTTAAATTCATTTTCAAACAATATGATATGTTAATTTTGTATACTATTTTTTATTAATTTTTGTAGTTGAATAATCTAGTTCCTCTAATTGTAATTCTACAGATTCTGAGATAGAAAATAATACTGATTCACATTTTTCGTTCCACACCCAAGTAAAAATTTGACCTAGTAACTTCTGAGGCAATCGTGAGTTTTACTATTTGTATCGCGAGAGACTCGTATGGAAAACCTGTAAGATCCTCGCAGAAAATGTAACGCCATGTAGGGCGAGGCACTTGCTACGTATGCTTACGAGACATTGTTCAGAAATTAGTAAGTTTCCAGAAATTTACTGCTTATTAAACTATTTTTAAATTAATAATTTCTAGCTATCGCCGCATAAGTTTTCATAATTAGAGTCTCATGATGCATTTATACAAATAGTAAAATCCATGATTGTATTTAATTATTAGTCATTAATTTACAAAGATTTTATTGAAAATCAATATATACAAATTTTAATTATTATTATATTAAAATTTAAGTTTTTATATATTTTTAAAAAAAATTATAATTCCATTCATCTATTTATAATTTTTTAAAAGATTTATTTATTTTATATCAATAATTGATTTTCTCTTTTTATTATTTAATTTAATTAATTTGATTATTATATCTAAAATAATGTGTAAAATGACATACTGTACGTAAAGAATTTTTGAAAATAGCTTTGAATTTAAATTTATATATATAAGATAGTAAGCATGAATAAAGGTAATTTAAATTTTAAGTGGTAAATCATATAAATTTAAATCAAAATGATAAAAATGAATTTTGACATCACCCAATAAATTACATATATATATTTTTTATTTAATTTACACATTTTATATTGTTAATTTTAAGTTTAAAGTAATTTTGATAATTTTTATTATAATGAAATGAAGTTGTAATGAGGAAATAAAAAAAATCGAAACGTTACCATATAGATTCTTATTAAATGGTCAAATATCTATATTATAAAATTTCATATTGAGTAAAATTAGGTTTGTATATATGTGACACATAACCTCAAATTCTAAAATGAACAGTTGTGCCTAGTTAAATCAAAATGCTTATAATTATAATTGTAGTTTCATAATTCTTCTTTAAATTTATAGTGTAATTAGAGTTTCCTTTAATTTATAACATTTGGGAATATTTCCTTTTTGTATTAATTCCTATATCTTAACCCAGAAGTTATAAAAATCTATTTTATAAGCATTATTATTTTTAATATGTTCTCAAATGACACAATATATTATTTAAAAGTTCAATATTATGTTGTTTTTATTGTTTTTTAATTCATTTTCGTCATATTTTTAAATTGAAAATTGTAGATTTTCTACAAACATAACTTTACTTCCATGTATGTTACTTCTGATTTTTACCTGATTTATATAATGCTTTTCTTTTACGATATTTCTTGACTCAAAGTTTGGTTGTTATTTGTTTTCTTTTACGTGTCGTTTCATTTGTATCTTCCATATTTTCTTAATACGTACGAAAATTAATTTTATTAAAGTGATTCGAAATTTCACGACTTCTTAAAGCTGCGAGATCATCTATACTGAAATTCTAAACTAGATTTTTGTGAGGCACTCCTAGTCTAGTTTGCCCATGTCAATACCTTACTAGTTATTTGTAAGTTTTACTCAGACTAGTACGTCTCGCAGAAAACTTACTAGAGCCTTACAAAACCTAGAAAACGCCTGGCAAAATTTTTACTTGGGTTATTGATATGTTCTATATTACTGCATTCTAATTTCAGGTTTTTTTTAATTTTAGCACTTTATTACTGAAACGGCATAATCTCCATTTCTTATTTCTGGACCCCCCCCCCCCCCATTTATTTTACTCGTTAACTTACCAGATGTAGTAAACACTATTTTATGCGTACCATAATATTTAATGGACAAAAATACATTAAAAATACATTATTTTTAATGTCTCTTATGACAGTATAGATAACTACAATTTATTGATAAAAATTAAGATCGCTTCACCTAGAGCTTTATAACTGGAATATTTAACTTTATAATAGGTCTAAATTCTTCTGGAAAAAGCAGATTTAATACGTTACAAAATAATGATAATACTTCAGATAAAGAATAATTTTTGCAAATATACAAGGTTTTGATTCTCATAAAGAAGATTTGCAAAATTGGATAAGAAAGTATAACAAAGACCAGACAGCCATCTTTTTAACTGAGACTCATCGGATAAAGGAAGAAAATCGGGATCGAACAAGTTACAAATGTTATTCGTGTAAATCAATTAATTCACAAACAGGTGGTGTTTTGGAATTTTGTATAAAAAAATTGGCTATTAGGGTACAGTAGTCTTATATACGATGAAAATTATATACGGTTATGCCGTAAAATTTTATCGATAGATTAGTTTTAGTGTTTCGAAGTTTTTGGAAGTTTTGGTTTCATTAATAAACAGTTTTAGCACAGAAGAACTTATAATTTTGGGTGATTTTAACCTTTAAAGTAATCAACTGATACTTAAAATGGTATTTCGACGTTTCAAACAATATGTTGAAGGTGTTACAAGTATTCATTCAGGAAAGGAATCTAAGCTTGATTTGATCATTTTAAATGTAAACATTAAAGGGGAAATCGTAAAACGTAAACTTTGTGGGTCTGGGCAATCCAATTTTTCAATCCAATTGAAATTTAAAATATATTTAAAAAATTTAATCAATTAGTTATGAAATATATAGATTTTTATGATTTTATTGTAGAGGAGAGTAGGTTAAAGTGACATGGCTAAGGGAAAACGTATACCGTAACTACTGTTTATCTAAAATAATTATTAGTATTGATTTTTCCAGATAATTGGACTATTAATTGAAAAGTGACATGCCTAAATGAAATATTGAAAAATAGGTTGATATTGATGAAATTTTATTCTTAATTTATTATATCAGCATAAATTAAGTCAAGTGAAGCTAAAAAATAAATTAAAATTATTATTTAATATTAATTAAATATTATTAATGCCTTAAATACAAATTCTCAGATTATTTGCATTGTTCATAAATTCACTGCTCTAATTTGTTATATTAGATACATTTTTTTGTTCTTTTCAAATTTTTAACATGTTAAGATTATTATTACTGATTTTTCAATGCCCGATCATAGTTGCATGAACCCG
>JABFPM010001419.1:0-17744 GCA_022817325.1 Idris sp. 1 HC-2018 | reverse complement strand
GTTTTTCGTCAGAGTATTGTCCACATTTAATACCGCAATACACACAAAAAAAAGAACAAAAGAAAAAGAATTTTTCTTTTTTGGATTGAGAAAAGCCAAGAATTGTTTGCCAGTTTTTTTTGTTACAATTTTCCATGTTAACAATAATATTCTATGCTGCAAAACTAATTTCCATTTAATTTTAATAACCTACGCACCTTTTCTCAGACTTATAATATATCTATCGTACAACATTTATCACAGAAATTATACTTTTATGAGGTACTGTGCACTGTTTCACGAGAATAAATTAACATTTCAGAAAAATAGCCCCACAAATAAATTGTCAATTTAACATTAACTCACAAAAATTTTAATTGCAAATAAGAAATATTTTGTATGAATTCAAAGACTGAAAAAATTATTTTGTCATTGCCCAGCAAAAAGTGTTTCATTGAAAGCTTTTTAAAATTCTAATTGATATTTTTTTATATGCACTATACAAAAATAGCTCATTCTTGTAAATACTCAAATTTGGTATTTACTTACGACTAACAAAATATATTAAAATTCGATAACTTCAGTTGTAATACAATAAAATTCTCCAAATCACAATTCAGTTTTATTATCTTATGTGAATATTTTAATGAATATTTTTTTTACATAACAATACGTGGAAATCACACGTATTTCAAAGAGGTTACATTCAAGTGCATTTTATTATAAAATTAATTTAAGAAGTGTATATATATCCGTGACTCTGCACTTGACATTTCAACTTTAAAATAATAACTTCATTATTACTTCATGCGACATTTCCTTCGTTTTTTCTCTCTGTAAAATTAATAATTGCATTTTTCTAGCAATTGAAAATATATATCTATAATTTATAATTTCTACCCAATTTTTTGATAACAATTTTTGTATTCAAAATAATATGTAATTATAAAACGAACTTTAATGATATTCATATGTTGAACTGCATGCACCAGCAGGTGGCCAACCGACGATAGTGTTTCGCGTAATCGACTTATCGTTTTGTTGCAAAGTGGAGCGAGTGCGACAACAGAGCCAATAAAATCCGCAACACACGTTGCATTTCAAATCGCACACGTCAAGTGCTTTTACTTTACGAGTACGCGTGTCATAAAGCACTTTCCAAAGAGAAACGTTAAGTATATTTTTATAAACGCGAATGTAAAGCAAATTAGCGCAACATTTGTCATCGCAATTTTATTTCTTGTTAATTACTTTTGTAAATTACTAAATGCTGCAAGTTAAAACCACAGAATCAGAAAATTTCTTAACAAAGTTTATAAAGAAAAAAAATAAAGTCTCAAAAATCACATATTTGCATCTTTGTAAATTCATGATTTTTTGATCATCTTTTTTTTAAATTAATAATGCATTAAACAAGAACTTAAAACAAACGAAAATACTGATTTTGCTTGAGAATGTTTCAAAATAAAAACTTTTCATTAAGTTAAGATAAAGAGCGGTGTACTTAAGAGAACCTCATTTGTTAAGTTAAGAAGAAAATGGTATTTATGAAGGTGCAGGACAAAACATTATTTTTTTGTTTAATTTTGAAATAAAAATAAATTTTAGTTTAAAGTAAAAATAAAATCAACTAAACAATTTTTTTCTTCTTCTTCAATTGAATAATCTTAATTGATGTTCTGAGATGCAAATTTCCGAGAAGAAACATAGCTAACAATCGTTTCCACTTGATTAGTTTCGTATTACTGAATCACTTGTGATGATAACTCCGCGATCCTTTGAGACGATCAAATGAACGGGAATATATAGTTTACAAGTATTATCGCACGTTAGGAGATCGTCTTTTCAATTAGCGGCATCAAAATTGACGGTACTTGTGTATCTTGTTACTGATCGCGTGCGACCGAGCGGTATCTAAATATAGATTGACACAGTGATTCGTGCTTCCAATACTCGCCTTTTTTCTCTTTCTATCTCTTCCTTTCTTTCTCTGCTGGTCCTTTCTTATATTTAGAACGACAAATAAAAGCGAGCTTTATTCTAGAAAAAACTTTCGGCAGCACTCAAGATGCCATTTCGCTGCTTTTTGTCAAACCAAATTTCAAAATATTTTCCAAGCCAATTTAATTTACTTTTTCGTGTTAATAAAAAACATTCAATGAAAAGGTACAAGTATCCAGAAAAAGATTAAATAAATTTTTCCCTTTAACTAGAATTTATTTTGGAGTTATTAAACAGAATGAATTATTTAAAACTTTGTTTTGGTTAAGTTAATTGGTTTTTTTTCTTTTCAATTTTCGCGACAACCGTTTGTGACAAAAATAGTCCTATCATAATTCATCCTGAAAATTGTCCTGTTCTAGGGTTTAATGAAGCGGATACGAATTTCGTTTTGTTTTGATTGTCTCGTTTTATGGCGTTCATTAATCTTCCTAAGAAGTAGGGTAGAATTTTGGGGGTAAGACAAGAGACAAAAAATGTATAATAACTCGATTTCGTTCAAGAAAACAACATGCAAGAATATACAAAAATTATTTATTTTAAATTAACTTTTTTGAAACTCAAACAATACATAATGGTTAATTTATAATTTTATACGAAAGAAATTAGCCTAGTTTAAGATAACAATATTTCAAAGAAAACGTGAATTCTGCGTCCTTTCACGAGTCGCTTTCGCATAGTAGAGTAAATGGTCTGGAGTTTCTGGCGCCATTCCGTCACTCAGACGACCGGTAATAATGTCGCGCTTACAAAAGAGACAATGCATCTACCCACGCTTCTGATGAAATTCACAATCTTGATCAGTTCGACGTTCATAATGTGCGTTAACACAATCAAAAAAGTAAAAAGAAAAACCTTTGCAACTTTCATTAGGCAACCATTTATAAATTCTAGTCAAATATACAATATCTTTTAATTTGATTAAATTCTGTAGAAAGAAACTTTTTCTTCGCTTCTAATTGCCGATCAAATTTGTCGATCTTTTGTGAACGATTTGTCGCCAATTTGCCTAGCTAAATAGCTTTACTGCTTTCGGTATAGCAATGTTGCTGAGAAGTTTCGTTGCGAGACAAACATCATCCCTACGCTTGCCGGAGTAATTGGGTTATGCTTCTGCTAGGACGATATACAGCATAACCCAGATTGCGTTTAATTTGTGCTAATAATATAATAACAATTCTTGCACTTTTTTGTGTCCTCATTCGAGTTGTGCAGCTTTGAAGAAAATCAAATGACTTTCTCAATCAGCATTTTAATTATCATTTAAAGTTCAACTGCAGAGTTTCATCAAGAAAAAAGTTTCCTTTTCAATTTGAGTGAAAACTGCTGAGATATTTTACATTCTCAAAATAAATGTATGATTCAAAATTATATTATTTCTTGATTCACAAAGTTGTTAATAAATGTTTTGTACAAAATTGTATATTAAACTTTTGGAAAACACAATGCAAAATTGCAGTGTATATATATGTATATTTTCGATAGTGATCCGAGCGCTATCTTTCTCCGTAATCTTTGCCATATTTCTTGCCTATAGGTCTTGCTCGCAAATCGGAGGAACAAGCACACTAACAGCTTCTTCGATACTAAAAATAGGAGAATGGATTTATCGCGCTCGGGTTTCTTGCTGGCTATCGTGATAAAAGTGGTGTTACACTTTGTATTCGCTTTCTATGACATTGACAGCAACTTGTTATTATATGGTAAGACGAAATTACTATATTAGGATGTCAATTTTTTACAAGAAAAGAAATGTTTAAACAAAAAATGTTATCTTAATTTTTTTTTTCGAAATTGTCAGTTTTCTTTTTAAAATGACAAAATTCATTCTACGTTATAAAAAAAAAACTTTCACAATTTTCATCTCATTTAGATGTCAAAGTTTTCGATTAAGTCAATGTATATAATAAAATAATTTTCTTATTTGAATTCGAAATATGAATAAAATATAACGGTAAGAATTATGTATTTATTTAGAGTTATGAATTGAAAGGAATGAAGTTTAGTTGAAGCAAGCAGAAAAGTTATACATCAAAGCACGTTTCGTTGCGGCACCTCACATATGGGCATGAATCACGAGAACAAGTGTGGGCGTAGGAAACGTATACGAGAGAGATCCGCGTTTTTTTCAGTTACAAGTTTCAAGATCCTTCCGGAAACCGTTAATGTCCACTTGAGTTTTTATGAATGATTTGGAAATTTTTGTCATTAAAGGAGATTAAAAAATAAATTAAATAAATTTAATAAAATTTCTTTTTATTTTCATAGATTAGTAATTTATAAATCAAAAAATTTTATATCTTATGTGTTTAGCTTTATGGGCTGTCTTTTCATTTTATTTGAAAAGTCCAAATGATTAAATGTCAAAGTTTATTATTGCCCGACATAAAATTATATTACACGGAGATATGAAATACGGCTGTCGAATGAATTTTTTTTAAGATGAAAGTTTATCCAAAAATGTCTATGAGTTGGTGAAAATTTTGCGAATTGGAATTACATGTTATGATGGCTGTTATTATGTTGATCATTAATTTTGATCAGCAAAGTTTTGTGAAAGAGAAAATCGATTAATAAAAGGGGCTGAAATTCCTATCAGAGTTATGGAATTTACTTACATTTTGGTCCAAAGAAATGGAAAAAGTAATTTTAATAAAATGAATTTCAATTTTTTTTTATAAAAAAAAGAAATTAATTTTATTACTTTGAGAATCAATGTTGAATAAAAAATAATATGTTTCAATACAGGTTAGAGATTTACGTTACTTTGGAGTACTCCACATAAAATCGTGTCTATTTACACTGTTAGGGATAATCTAAAATTTCAAACACATTTGTACCTCAAAGTTCAGTTCCAAAAAGCTTAACTCAAATGTCAAGTATTGGTGTCTGAAATTTAATAATGGCCAAGTTTGATCACATAAACTTAAATTATTGCTACCACATGAAACTTTGTTTTGTCCCCAATAAATACATTTTTTTCAACAAATGTATTATAAGTATAACTTGAGTTTATTTTGTAAGAAAAAATAATCATTTTTCTTAATCGGACAGCTCAAAATTTGTTCATTTAAAATGAACTCACTATAATAATTTTTTTTAAGTTTTAGCCATTATTTGATCACATGTCATATCAGGTCATGAAATATATAAAGTATAAAATTTAATATATATTAAAAAAAAAAAATATAAAACAAATAAATCATTGTTTGACACATTATATTATTTTTAAACCTTAATTTAATTTCTATTAACAAAATAATATATTAATTGTAAGATAACTGTGTTATCTGAAATTTTAGTTACCCATATTTGAAAAAAACTTTACGTAAAAGTCTGAAGTTTCTTCATACAATATTTCTAACAGTATAATTTTAAAATAAAAAATACTTATCACACAATAAAACTGACATTTTGAAATCAAATTCAAGGATATAAAATTTTATTATAAAACGCAATCCTATAAAACTGATTTCACACGATAAAGCACTTTAGTTATGTTGGTTTTCAAATCAACGCTTTGCTCGGTGAAAACGTTATATTCTTTGCAGGTAGCTAGGTTTTCAAAAAGGAAACAGAATAGGAACAAAAAACGTGTCTAGAAACTTTACTATAGTCGATTTAAACATTGCTTATTTTTCTTTACACTACTGATTTTTATTTGCTACACTTTTCGTATAGTTTTATTTTTATACTTTGAATAAAAATTCTTTGTAGGGATACAAAATGTATTATTTTTGAAAAACAGGTACACAGAACTATTATTTTGAATGGTACTGCAATTCTTGTAGTATTGACAATAAAAAGACAAAAATGTTTTTTCTGTTGTATAATGTGGAGAAAAGATTTTTCCTAATGAACGACTGCAAGGAACGAAGGATAAAATGATGCAAAAATTAATTGTTTGAACCGTGCGTGCTTTTACACATGCGTGTACAATTAGTAAACACATGCCTGAGCACACTTTATGCACGCATTTGCACTCGTCGACTTCTTTCCGGTGGTGTCTGCAAGCGTCCATACACAAGTTATGATTTACTTAAACCATACACAAGCTTTACATGCTGAAAAAAGGGAGTCTGAAGAGCAGACTGAGACTTTTTTTCAAAGGGACCTTTCTTTGCTTGAATTTTTCTTTCCAAATTAAAAATTTTATTTCTAACGAAATTTAATTTAATTTACAAGAAATAAAAAAAACGAGACAACTGTTTTAATAATAAATATAAAGTTTAGATTTAATAAAATATTTTCATGTGTACAGTTGGCTCGAGAAAAGTTATACTATAAATACAATGAACATAATTTTCACATAATTTTATATAAAGTTGTTATAAAATAGAATTTTAACACTGCAAATGAACTTTTTTTGCTCAGTAACAATATATAAAGACAAAGAAAAAACATTGTTTTTTTTGTCTTATCTTCTTTATTAGCAATTCCCGACCCAGCAACAAAAATTTATTTGAAGCTGTACCTTTTTTTATACAAATCTTTTTTGTTTATACAAATATTATTAACTTTTCAATAGTGTGATTGGCATTTTCCGCTATTATTGTTAAAATGTATCTTTGATCGAAATCTTACATGTGATCGAAAGTCAAATTAAATTTGAAATTGAAAAGCAACAATTTTTGCTGCAATAATAACAATTTTTATTGCAGCATGCCATTAATCAAAGAACAATGGAGCTATATTTTTGCTGGTCAACCGAGCAGCATAATGGAAAGGTGTGGCATTGACACCGTCTCTTGAATCAACAAAAGTAGCCTTCTCCAGACGTAAATAAACTATTAATTTTTGTCCTTCTTCGTATATTGGACTGCTAATTACGTGCAGTTCTAATTTATTTTGCAATTTGTACTTTCAAGATCAATTAATTTATGAATCCACTTTAAATCTTCTGATTGCTTTAAAGTATACATGAGAAAAAAAACTTAATTTATAAACATTCATTTTTCATGTTTACTATTGCATTAATATGTGAATTAGTTTACGACTTAAAAATCCAATAATTGTTGATAATTTGTTATCAATTTGTAAACAGGTCAGCTTGTTTGAAAGCAAACTTCATTTCACATACATACGATATGTAGTATAATATTTTCTGAAATTCAACTTTTTGTCAGAAAAGTTTACACTAAATTACATGAAAAATTGTTTGTGATACTCCGTAGTATCAATTAAAGATAACATTTTAATGTCAAAGTAATTCATTTAAAAGTTTTATTATAAATAAACATTTAAACTGGCTTCTGAATTACAAAACTGTTTGATTCAAAAGTGAAATATATAATAATATTCAGCTCACATTCAACAAACATATAATAATTAATTAAACAAATTGTTTCAAAAGTTTTGCTTATCAAAAAGATGATCATTACAGACGTGACAATTTACGTTGGATAAATTTTAAAGGAAGACTATTTCGTCATCAAGTTGAGGGTTAAAAAGAAGTCGCAACCACTTCTTCAGTTCTTTGCTTTTCTTTCATAAGCGCCCTCTTCCTCTTGTTCAATATTCTGACGGATGCTTTATTAATACGCGTATTGCGTCTAGTCTGGCTGGCTCACTTTATCTTTTTATGCTATACACTCTTGCCTCTTATCTTTTCTACCTTAATTCGTCTTTCTTCCTTTCTATACATACATAATACTGCCTTCTTTTGACGCCACTTTTCATACTCGCTTATCACTTTTTCTCATACTTTTGCTAAAATCACTGTCCACGGTATTGTAGAGCCGGACAGGTTTTTCGTCAGAGTATTGTCCACATTTAATACCGCAATACACACAAAAAAAAGAACAAAAGAAAAAGAATTTTTCTTTTTTGGATTGAGAAAAGCCAAGAATTGTTTGCCAGTTTTTTTTGTTACAATTTTCCATGTTAACAATAATATTCTATGCTGCAAAACTAATTTCCATTTAATTTTAATAACCTACGCACCTTTTCTCAGACTTATAATATATCTATCGTACAACATTTATCACAGAAATTATACTTTTATGAGGTACTGTGCACTGTTTCACGAGAATAAATTAACATTTCAGAAAAATAGCCCCACAAATAAATTGTCAATTTAACATTAACTCACAAAAATTTTAATTGCAAATAAGAAATATTTTGTATGAATTCAAAGACTGAAAAAATTATGACATTACAACAACAACAAAAAAGGTGCTTCACATTCGCGGGAGTTGGCAAAAAGCATTCTTATACATTATTCGGATCGTTTGCAGCAGGCATTTACAGTTATCAAGCACGTTGTTAAAATATAGAAAAAGTATATCGACGTAGGAAAAAAGAAAAAAATTGTGGTGCTACGCACCGAGAAGCGTCGAGCAATTACCGCGCGTTTCTTGCTGGGACGATTACGCAGATCCGGAAAATAAAGAGCAACCGAGAACGCGGAAAATAAGAGAAACGGTAAATAATAATTCTGCTTCTTCCGCGAACAGTGCGCCGCGCAGGAACGCAAAGGAAATCGCAGTTACGATTAATAAAACCGACAGAATTAGCCCTGAAGAGGAGACGTAATTATGACGTTTATTGTCTTTGCAATGTGAATCGCTATTTTTATTGGGACTTTTCACAGCGAGACAGAAGAGCAACGTTATTTCTCAATTGTGTTATTAGTTAAAAAGAAAAAAAAATCCACAAACAACTAAATAAAACTGCAATAAATAAGATTTCTTTGTAAATAGAAAAGCAACATCAGTTTAACTGGAATGATGTCTGAAAACAAGTGGATATTTGTTTTTAAATCTGTAGTTGTGGATCGTGACAGGCATCAAAAATTCATGAAACACTGGAGTCAAAATTTATGAGCCAAATTGCGTCTGGACTTTGTACTTAGTTAAAAATAGCTTTGAAAAAAGAATTATCTAATCAATGTCAATTAAAAACTATATTATTTTTATCGCAGAGTACCTTGATAAAAAAGTAAACTATTTTGAAAAAAAATCTATTGAACACTTTAAATTAAAGTGTCCTAATAATTGTGAAATTTCAGTTGACTATATTGTTCATTTGAGTTACATAATTTCTATTTTCCATTGCAATTGCTGTTTTTTTTTTGATGAATAAAACCCCGCGGAAACTCATCAAAAGGTTTCACTAATTGAACACGAAAAAATCGGAAAAGAAAGAAATTTTTTATTCAGCATAACTTGTATAAGAATCACTTCTACAAAATGAATAATTCAGTTCGCGGCGCTCTTTTTTTTGTCTACTCGTATCCGCTGTCAAGGTGTGCCAAGAATAAAATTGACGTGCACTTAACTTGTTGTATGGTCTTTAGGAAAATAAATCCTCTTGTTGGGTTTTGTGTGCATCATACGAGCGAATGCAGTGTGATTATCGTTGCTCGCATGAACGGTCTATGGATTTTGTTGCGAGTATAAAGGAGGGTCATGGTTTGATTATCGGAAGTTAAAGTTGTGTGTTAGTGTTACATCATTTCCACAAATCCAACTTGGCTTTTATTCAAATGTTAATTGCACTTAAATAAAAGATAAAATAGAATCAACATTAGTTCAACAAAACTTACGTTAAATAAAATAAGACTCCACCTTCGGCTAATTTTGCACATGTTATCGTGTTATCACTAAATAACGTTTTTAGAGAAACTAATAGAAGTGATTTAACATTCTTATAAACATAATTCACTTTTAACATTAAAATAGAGCGATAATTATAAAATGCTTTTCTAATTATATACACATTTTGTATTATCAATATAGTACATTAACTTGCAATAGATCTAGCCGAAATATGTCTATGTTTAAAGTCAAACAACAATAATATGTAAAAATCAGTATAAAGATGATGTAGGTATACTCAATAAATGAATTCGAAATGACTGTACTTAAATATTTGGTTTAATTAAAAGCTAATATACGACTTTTATGCAATTATTACAAATATAGAATTAGGCACAAAAATCGAGCCAATTAAAACGCAACATTCATAATTTGTTATTAATTATCTTAAACTGTTTGGTTTCAGTTAAAAATAATTTCCGACCTGTCATTAAGTTTGTTTGAGCTTAAAATTTGTTTTCATAATACTGATCTCTTAAAATTGTCATTTGTCACTTGACAAGTGACACTTTTGACAGTCCAATTACACCATCAAAGATTTTGCTTGGCACTTTCGAAGTAATTCTACTGTGGTTGGCGAGAGTTATTTTGAGGAGGCCTTTATTTTAGATTTCCTTTTAATTGCCTGTTGGTTGGTTTTTTTTTCTTGTTTGTTTTACGATTCGTGGTACTCTTTCCCACGAAACGAACTTGTTCAATCGCGCGATTCAGCAAAGATATTGGCCTCGGTTCACTGTTCACATCTGAACGAGGAATCTATTTCTGGCGGGCCTAGTGAAACGAACCGTTAGGATTATTACACACACTGCCAGAGTCGAGTTCACTTTTCACGTGTGCCACTGCTCGGCCAGACAGTCTGACTCGTCTGCAAAAACCCACAAATTTCTTCATTTTCAATTTTTTATTGTTCAAATTAATGCTTTTTATTCGTAATAATACAAGTAGATATATATACTTTTAATATTACAGTTCACTGATATATTTAATTTAAAAAAATTGACGTAAATGGAATAATTGTTTTAATAAAAAAGGTCACCTAGTGTTGATGAAAGTTTCACCAGATAATAATTAGTCAAAAGGTTACTTAATTATACTAACGACATAACTTTTTAAATAGAATTGTGAAAATTTGCCTTAGATAAACTAATGGGTATATTTTTGTTAAGATACAGTCTAGTAAAAGTATTTTTAGTTGTAAAATATTAATAAGTTTGCGTATAAATTTTTTCCTCCCAGAAGTAGACTGTTTCTTAAATTGATATAAAAAAATGTTGTATTTCAATTTTCTTCTGTATTTTTAGGTCAAAATCGAGCCTACAGAGAGAATCTAATGAAAAGTTGTTTATCGTTCTTTTTTTTCTTCAGCCTCTGCGTCAATCTCACTGACAAAACTGACTTTTTTCATTGAAAAGATGTACGACGCAGTCGACTACAACTCGGTCAACTATCGATTTGCGGTAGTTTTGGCTCGTTTACCGGAAAAGGTTCGAAGAGTTTGTGTTTGACAGCTGCACACCTTTGGCCGGCAACGCACCTGGCCCAGTTTAAGTTTTGCAACGACAGACGTGTTCTATAACAGAAACTCAAATCCCCTTATTCAGCAATCAGACAGGTTTTTTTGTCCACCCTTTTTGAAATCTTGAATCATCAAAGGTTGCATTTTTTATTGGATTTAATCACACAATAAGCTTTTTTCTAAAAGTTAGTTTAATTAAAAGTAAAATTGAAAAAATTGACCAATTTTGTGTATTCATTCATCACTATAGGTATAATAGTTTTGACAAACCACGTGGCAGGTAAAATTTAATTATCCATCGATCTGTAAAGTTTGAGATCAAAATGCTCAGATTATAAAATATTTTGTAGTTGAAAATCAAATTCGAAACACGAACTTGACCTTAAACTTCGCCTTTAAACTAACTCACTTAAGCGCAAGGTAATTGAAATTTCACGGATAATTTCTAAGACATTCATTATACGCGTAATGCCGGATCTTTCGACAGCTGAGAAAGTCATCGCACTTGCTCTCGGATCATCAATCCTGGAACGAATCATGTTTTCAATTCACCACAACTAATTTGTTATTCTTTTTTTTTTTCGAATGAAGTTTCGAACAAAGAGACTTCTTTTGAAACTGGATATTCTCGTGAATGGCAAATTTTCAATTTCTTTTTTTCGAGAAAAAAGTATAATTAACAATTTACTCGGTAACAAAAAAAAATATTTGTAGTAATTTTATTTTCAAGACTTTATTCATATCAATGTTAACTTTCTTTTAGTTATCTTTGTTTGACATAAAATTGTTAAATAAAACTGTTATTTATTCTAACAATTTGTATGTATACATAGCAGCACACCATTTTACATAAATAGTTTAAAACCCAGTTTCAATAATGTTATCTCATTTTTGATATCGAACATGAGATTTTTTTAAACAAGCATTTAATTTAAAATAGCAGTTAAACTCTTTTTCGTAGCTTCTTTTCAATTTAGCCGCAATTGAATTTCTACATCCTTCCGCAATGTTACAGCAAAAATCAATGTTGACGGATAACATACAAATGTTACATAAGGGCCATCTCGTCGCGCATCGCCCACAAAATAACTAGGGCAAATAATTTTTCTGACATGTCGTCGCAACGAAAATAACAACAATCACAAAAATAAAGTAACGATCAAACGAAACGGATTAAAAAAAACCAATTTGCAAATGTTTGCTAAGCTTGTTGCGCAGCTGTAATAATTTGCTTAAGAGAACATTAAGCATGCAAAAATGTTCAATCTGATAATATTTTCTTAATTCTGAAAAAAATGAAGAATTTTGCCATTGAAATACTTGTTATTTATTAAGGGAGAAAAAATTCTTGTTTTCCCTCAAAATGAAAACTACTTTAATTTAATTAAAAGCGATGCATGCAAATGCGCCACTTGAAATTCGAGCTTTTAATGAGATGAGTAACGGAGTTTAATCCGGTGAATCACTCGATCGACCGCTTTGTTTGGCGCCACTGTCGCGGAGACTCCTTCGACCTTAATTTGTTGTTACTTCCTCTTTTGCCGGCTTTTTCGCGACCGCAACTCTTCAAAAGTCACAACTTTTTTACTTGCAAAGAACAAGTTTCTTTTTAAACTATACTTAAAAAGGAAAAAAGAAAAAAACAAGTAACAAATGATGTTACTGAAGATCTTTTTTTTTTCTTTTAAAAACAAAAGTCAGGCAATATTTTATACTGTATTTGATTGCAAACAAAATTGCTCGGTTGAACGAGTTGAAAAGTGTTTTTTAGTTCCAACCACAATTTGATAAATTAGATAAATTAATTATATATTTTACTTTTTTACTGGGATTATAATGTAATATAATGGAGAAATTATAACCGGAATTACCTGTGTCGTTAAACTGTGGTCACCAATATTAATAAACTTTACTAAAAAGCAATTAACAATATTGGATGCAGGCCAAAATGTCGTTATAAATGTCAATTTACTGTTTGGAAAATTGGGATAGAAAAAAGAGATTGCAGTTGCACTTGATTGTGTTTTATATATAATGAAAAATCGAGAATATATTAGAAGACAAGATTTATTTTGTTTCATAAAATCATTGCAAATGACGTCAATTTTAAATTAAAAGAGGAGTGTACATTATTTTCTGGCACAATGCTTATCTTGATTAATCAGCTCATCTGCTGAAGCAATTTCTCCACAGACGAATTCATTAAACTGTATGTTGCAAACAATCGCACGCGTTAAATGACGAAACAGAATCATTGCTGCTTTTTATTTTTGGGTCACTTTACTTAAGAAAAGTGGAACCGGGACATGAGAAAATGAAGCGTTCTTCTTAATGCATCAGATGGAATTAATGGTCACGGTGAAAATGATCGCGGAAGATTTCGCAGGTCAACTGCCATTGTCTGTTGGCAAACAGATTATCCGCGAGAACGCGAACACGACAGGCCATTCTTTTTCGTCTTTCTATTTAGCAATACACATCGTGTGCTTTGAACGTTTAAATAGCACTAATAACGGCGGTTTTGTTGTTAAAAAAATTATGTTCTTGCTGCTATTTTAATCGCTGGTGATATTCAATTGTTTTTATATTTTTATCACTATAAATATTTAAAATTTAATCTTACTTTTAATATAATTATTATCTTGACAGTGCAGACAAAATTAAAGTATATATTATAGTTGTTAGATAAATTTTGCTAAAAATATCTTTCTACCTCATTTAACTGTACAAGTTTTATCTCGAAAAATATTAAAAAATTTTGTTTATGCAAAGAGCTGAGAAAGTTTCTAATTTTTTATTTTTCATTGCTGAGATGTATTAATTCAATAAGCAAAATAATTTATTTGGCTTTCAAATATGTATATTTTTATCATTACATTATCGTGTGAACAATGACTTTAATCTTATTTTTATAAAAATGTAACTGTCATTTAGATTATGACTTTTATGCTGTATTACTTTTATGACAATGTACTATTTGAATAGTCTAATAGCTTTTCACGCTTTCGTAGAAAAAAAGAAAGTAACAGTTATTATTCATGTAAAACGCGAATAACTTTGTTAATACACTTTGTGTATAATAATTTTATATTATATATTAAGTGACTTAAATGTCACCACATTTTTGTAGTTTTTTTATTTTTGATATGCATGTTTTTCTCGACGACCCAAATAGAATGACCTTACAAATTTTGTATTTGAATTTGTTCAAATGTTGATCGAAATCAGAATAAAAAATAATTAAAAAATGATGTCAAATCAAATTAGTCAAATGAGCTTTTTATCAAGGTTCTTGTCACATTGAAATTAAAAAAAAATTAATGGCCAATTTCTATGCATTAGCCATTTTGAAAAAAATACTCTTATTTGCATTCATTTGTTTCAACTAAATTGTAGACAAAAGTTTTCAAATTTCGAATATACTTTTTTATTACTTTTCTTCTATTTTATTTCAAGTTAATTTAGCAGCAAAGTTAATTTTAAGGAAAAGACTGCATACAATATAATACTGAATGAGTTTGTTTAAAAAATCTATAAAACTAATTACATTTTTACTCTTTTATTTACACTGATATACAAAAATACATTAACAAAATTGAAGTTATATATAAATAAAATGTGTCAATATTATAGACGTCAAAAGCTAACAATTGAGCCAAAAATATACATTTCGAATTCTGCATTTCATTTTTCTAAACATAGAACAGGGTTCAATCAAGTTTGAATTAACAAATTGAATACACCAACAAAAGTTTCCTCGAACTATGCCTTTGTTAAATATTTTAAAACAAAGATTCACTTTTGTAAAGATTTAATTTAATGAATCGATGAAAGATTTCATTTTAATTAATCTCTGAAATCAAAACAACCCAGCATTAAATATACTTATAAAACAAGAAATCTTTATATTATTTTTTCCCGCAGAACTAAGATTTATTAACAAGTTAACATTATGTAGTTTTTACACTGTCAACGAAGGTGACCAATAATTTAATTCGACCTAGATTTTCACGTTGGGAATTTCTTAGAATAAATATGCATGCCATCATCATTGCAAGAAAAAGAATAAAATTACATCAAATCGAATTCCCAAAGATTTTTCAAATCCAAGACAGATGAATTTTCATCCATTTACATCCATTCTTTTCAAAAGTTAATTTGCACTACGTGGTAAAATGAAAGTTTCTTTTCAAGTTGACATTCTCGAGACAGACAATGGATTTGCATTTTGTCAATGCAATAATATAAGCAGATTTGAGATTCAAGTATCGTAAATTAAACTCAACATTTTGTAATTTATCTCAAAAGTCATTTCTTTTAAAGAATTATTTTCACTCACAAATTAACAAAATTCGTATTAAAAAAATCCACTGCGTTTCATTATATATAAGTTTTCACTTGACTATAAAAGACTTAAATAAAGTCTCTGCAAACTTGGCAGAAAGACTTTGGTCAAAACTGTCATTTCTTTGGCGAAAAAACGAAAAGAAGCGTGGGAAACTGTGGATTCAGACAAGTTTACGCTGTGGCAATTAAGAACGTTTCATTGTTCCGAGGTAATTGGTACTTGCATGGCGAGTGACGTCAAAATGTAGACAAAACTCGAGTGTAATATCATAGAAATTATCTTTGTGACGGATTCAGCTGACCTAATAAATAATGCTTTAATTGCACACTGTATGATTAAAGAAAAAACAAGCGATCTATCTATCGCGATTGATGTGTTGTTACGCGGGATAATTATGTAAAAAAGAGAGCTTGCACGCTATGGAACACAAACGCGTATGTACATTCATATACTCGCCACATATGATTCATAGTGATTCATATGTGGGTGAAATTATAGTTAATACCGTTGCTCAATAAGGACATGTATATTTGCGATGTCGTGTTGATAAAGTGCCATACCTAGGGAGAACAATTTTAAAACAACATTTTTATTGCTAAACTGTAGGATAAATATTATTATTAAGATACAATTGTTACTAAGACATTTTTATATGAAAATACGAGCAGGTATATTTTTGCTGTTGTATATTTTTTTTCTTACAAAATTTTTACTTTTTAAATTAACGTGTAAATTTAATAAATCAATAGAAAGAAAGAAAACACAAATGAAGCGTTTCCACATGAATGTTATTTCAACGAGGGTCTTAAGATGAGTCACGAATTGGGGTAAATCTGAGGCAGAGATGTTTATTCCAGTCGCTTCCCCGGAGTTGGGCTCACGTTGCCATAACTATGTAAATATTATACTCAAAGTTGTGTCGAATGTTTATTAAAAATTCAATTCAAACCTGAGAGCTAAGTGTCTCGTCGTAAAAAAGAAGTGCTGTTGAAAAAGAACTTTTTTTTTTTTTTTTTTAAGGGTAACCATATTTGTGAGATACTTTTTTGTAAATAATTTTAAATTATTAACGAAGGACAAAATTGGATTGTAGAAAGAAATATTGAAAAAAGAAGTTGTATGAAAGAAAGGTAAAGTTATAAAATGCGCGATTGCGAAATGCAAGACCGTGACTCAAATGCAGTATATTCTGTTCATTGTTCAGCGATATTTTATGTTAGTGACTTTTTATATTATTACACGCTTTTTATAGTTTCTTGTCGAATAATAGAACTTGTTGCGTAATTTTTGATTCGCAAACAGAGTAACAGAAGGATGTCTGTTGAAGTTGATATTGAGAATTAAATCAGCTTGAATGAGAAACCACTTATGAAAGTAAAAATAAAGTGATTAGCAACAAATAAAATTAATGAATGTATAAGAAGAACCAATTACATTCATATAGCGATTAATTGTGCAAAATAATGTGCCAAACTTTTTCATTGTTTTGAAAAGTAAAAGTAGGTTAATTTTCATTCAAAAATGTATAATTACCATTTTCCAAATTTGATTAACCAAATAAACCATAAATATCAGCTTAAAAAAGTGACAGTTTCACAAGTATATGCAGAGAAAAAAAAAGAGAAATATTGTATCGAGCAAATGAATATAATGAAGTGTAGTATAATTTTCGAAATAATTTAAACTATCTTACTTGTAAACCACATTTAAATTATATAATACAAATTTGAGTTTATTGATTGAGACAATATATAATTTAGGCGGCAACTTCACTAGTATGCAAACTTATTGCAACAAAAATTCAGTCACTCTGGCTGGTAGTTAAATTACTTTAAACAAGATTGATACAGTTACTAACAACTTTAGTACGTAATTAATCATTAGAATAATGTTAAAATAATTACATTATTTTTAATTTAAAATTAACTGAAAACATTCAAAAAGTATTCAAACTCTTTATTTTTTATCTTTCCTAATTTAAAAACAAGACAAGCGTTCTATTCAATTTTACAAATGAATGCAAATGAATTAATATGCAAAAGATTTTTCCAAATCCCGTGTGATTTTAAATTCTGCAATTGATCGCGATAAATGAATAATGCAACCAGCGTGATACTCACATCGGAAATAATAATTTTGCTCACCTGTGCGATGAGTTTTGGAAGCGCATGTGACCTGTCGGAAGTTGGTCTTTGTTGCTGCTGACCAGTCTCCGATCTCAGGTCGTGTCTCCATCTTAAAACACCCATCATGTCCCTTTTCTTCGCCAACGAAAATTCCCAAACAAACAACATAAAACACA
>JABFPM010001418.1:0-20459 GCA_022817325.1 Idris sp. 1 HC-2018 | reverse complement strand
GTCATTATCGAATCTAATCAATTTAGTAATTGAATTTACTTTATAGAATCGTTTATTTAATTAAAATCCATAAAAATAATTGAAATTAAGATTTATTTTGAAATCTAATTTAACATGTAATCTGAAAAAGTTTGTTATCTTAAATGTAAAATATATGTACTTATTATTTGAGAATGTTAGAAGATTTTATTATTAAAATTTCCTTACATTTTATCAGGAAAACCAACAGAATTTTAAAACCATGCGAGTCTGTAAAACATTCGAACTTTCATAAGTCACTTTATCAGTTGAGAAGTAAAAGTATTCAAATTGTCCGAGATAAACAATGTTGTTTTATCCTTCTGATTCTTGTTTAACAGTAAAACTTTTTCCTTCACTTCCTACACTGATAAAACTTTAGCTTTAGCCAACATTTCTTGCAAAATCATGTCCATTAAAAATAATTTTTATAATATGAAAAGAACGTCTTATGAAAACCATGAAATATGAACAAATTGCTTTCATTATCCATTCATGTTATAAATTAACAACAAAACATCATAATTATAAACAAAGCCTGTTTTTGTCGAAATAGATATAGACAATACATTTTAGTATAATAAACTCTGCATAATTATCAGCAAAACCAACCTTTTATCGAGTTTCGCAAACAATATTTTGATTTACATTAATTATAACGTAATAAAACTCAATACTTTTAATCTGTACATTCAATTTTCGTTAATTAAGTCAAATAAAATTATTTCTGGCCGATATGAGCAATGTTGAAATAAAACATAATTATCGGATAATTAGAGATCATGAATATTAATGCAGCGAATTACCAAGTTAATAACAAATAATTAGATGTTTCCTACAATACAAAACCTATTTAATATATTTTTCATATAAAATTGAAGAGTTTCCATTTATTTAGTTTTTTTATAGTTTTCAACCTAAACTATTTTTAAACTTATTTTTATTTTATTTACGAGGAAATAATGGGCTATGGTTTATTTTCGCATACACCACTTTTCTCATTATTATAATTCATTTTATTGGTCGTCAACTAAAAAATTATTTACTATATATTTTGTATTAAAAAATCAAAACTTGTGTCCCTTTAAAATACAACTCAAGTTAGATAGAATTTTGAAATAAATAAATACTCACACTTTCGGCGGCATCCAGATCTTTGATATTATTTATATAAATATCACCAAGCAGAATGAGGCCTTTGACATGGTCTGGATGAAACCTGACCAACTGATTAAGAAACGGTGCGGCCTCCAAGGGTCGCTGCTCGTCCGCTAATAAAAGCGCTAGATTAAAGAGGGCCGACCTGAAGTCCTCTTTTAAGGCAACCGCGTTGCGGAACCACCGCTCCGCACTTTCAGTATCGTGGTCATCCATCGCCAGCATTCCCAAATTAAAATGCACCCTCTCATTATTAGAGTCCTGCAAAATCAATCAAACTTTTTGTTCTCATCCTTTTCACTCAAAATAATAGACTCAAAAAAGGAGAGAATTTTAATTACTGGCTGCCAACAACAAAAAAGATATCAAGTTTGCGTTTATAAATTGAATCTCAATAAATATCGAATTCCTCAATGTTAATGTTGCATCATTATTACCTTTCTCAATAATTTTAAAAGCCTTTCTCGAGCGACTTTGCGCAGTTCTGCCCGGCCAAGCTCTTGCAGTAATATCGCTGAATTTAGCAGCGCCTGCTCGTGCTCCGGATCAAATTCCAACGCTTTGTCCAAATAAGCAAGTGCTTGCGATGCTTTGCCTTGCTCCAAAAATACAACGCCCAGCTGCAAATGCAACAATTTATATTTAAATTAAATAATTTTGAAATAATACATAATTGTTTTTCGCTATTATTATTATCGATTTCAAGAAACCTCTCTTGCAGCATAAATATTTCATTCTGCTAAATTAATCAAATATCCATTTGACTCAATTAAAACAAAGATGAAAATTATAATGTTGACTAACACGAAAATGAAATGATTGTTTTTACGGGTACAATTTTCGAATGCTAAATATTACTACGGCACATCATCAACTGGCTTAATGAAGTTTCATCAGTTTATTTAAGTATATAGAAATGTTCGTCGGATAGTTCTGATTTGATTATTCCGAACTGGATTTAATAAACCGGGTTTGAGAGTCTGTAGATTACTTTGCAAATTTTGGCCAAATTATGTTCATGTAAAATTTAATTACAACTAATGAGCAATTTCGTTTAATTTTATGTCTTAATTTTAGTCAAATATTACCTTTCATTCAAATTCAGTTTTATATACATATAAGCTTATATATATATATATATATATATACCTTCAATTACAATAAATGAAGGTATATAACTGTGGAACTTAATAAGACATTATCTCAACAAACTGTATGTATACATCAACAACTAAAACTTGTCAAATTAGTTTCAATCGAATAAACAGTCTAATAATGAGATCCCGGAAATTTCTGCGCGACTTCAAGTGGCTTTTTAAGCTTCATTGAACATTAACAATGAAGTTGCTTATATCTTAACTTACGTTGTAATAAATGTCAGGATTGTTGCTGTCGTAGAATAAGGCGCGTTCGTAAACTTCCTGGGCCTCTTTTGTACGATTTAATTTGATTAAAATGTCGCCGCGGTTAATGTACGCTTGTGTGTAATCAGCACGCATGCTGATAGCTTGTCTGTACAACATGTCTGCTTCTTCTAGTCGGGTGGCGTTCTTTGCTATTAAATTCGCCAAATTCACAAATACATTCAAGTGGTAGGGAGCTATTCTTGCCTTGTAAGATTCTCCGGGTTTTGCTTTTGGTAACAGAGATTTTGCCTGAAATTCCAGAATATTCATACTCAGTATCAGAAATTAATACTTAACGAAATAAATTAATATAATAAAGTTTAATTCTGTATTATTAACTAATATTTTGTACATAATATAACTTTATCTTAACTTTGAATACTAATATAATTAATACAAAGAGTAAACTTTTAGTGTTCTATAAACTAAGCCAGTAAAAGAACTTGCTAATAATAAATAACAAATTCGAGATGTTCTTTTCTCAAGTGCCATTAAAATTTTACCCTCAAATAGGCGTCTTCTGCTTCTTTGAACATTTTGAGATGATTGTAGGTTCGGCCGACATTAATGTGCGCCCCAATATCGTCACCCTGAACATGAACGGCCATGTTGAAGAAGTTTAAAGCTTCTCTAAATCGACCCTGACTCTCTAATGCGTGTCCCACATTATTAAAAAGTTTCGCATTACGATCGTTCACCTTCAGACCCGACATAAATATCGAGTACTCGTCCAGCCAGTCGTAATTCCTTATGAAAGTTTTTGCCGAGTGGGCTGCCAGCAATATTATTAAAAAGATGACCGACAGCTTCTTATAACTGAAAATTTATGATTGAAAATATTAGTTCACGTCGAATGCTCGATCACTTGGTTATTTTTGTTCAGCAAACAGCAGAGTCAGAGAAAATCTTTCTCGTTCTTTTTTTTATGTCCATCAGATTTGAATGATTTATAATTTTAGTTGAAATATGATATTGATTTGTTTTTCTCTGTAGATGAAATTGAGTTATACCTCTTTTCGCACATCAAATTCCAGCCGTAGCCGACGAGAATGCAAAACCCCATCGAAGGTGCATAAAGTACTCTTTCTGCCACTACGAATCCAACAGGGAAGAACAAATTTGAAGCTGGTAAAAATGGAAGAATCATCATAGCCAAACTCTGCAAAAACCAATAATTTTAGTAAAACTACAAACTATTTCTTTTATTTATAAAAGATTTATTTTTAGTAATTTTTTTATCAACTTTATTTTCATTTTATTTAGTTTTACCTGTAAAAACTAATATTCACTTTATCTTGCATATTTAATAATTTGAATACAATCAAACGTTTTAATTATTATTGACATTTTAATACTACAAATTCATCATGTAAGAATAATATTTGATGAAAATAGATTTATAGACAATTATTTAAACACGTCAGATATAATTAAGTTTTAAAATTAATTCTATCTGGAAAATTAATAGAAAATGTAATTCGAAATCATGAAAATAATTGTTACATGTAAAATCAAAAATACTTTTAATTGAATTGTAATGAAAATTTTAGCTTTGATGCAAGCAATATTCATTTGAAATATTTCTACATATAATTTAATTATTTCAACTATAATTGCATCCTTTGAAAGACTAAAATAGTAATAAAATATATGTAACAATCACTACTTTTTTTCTGTCAGAAACAATGTTTCAATCAATATGTGACAAGCACTAGTAAACAATTTATTGATTACTATTGAATGTGAATTGGCTATTTGTAGTTGACAAAAAGTCTTATTTGTCACAGTTTAAAGCTTTTATCCGTCAAATATTCACAATATTTTTCACTAGCATTCATATAGACATTAATTAAAATTTATCAAAAAATGGATAATTTTTATTTCAATATTAAAATCTTTCAAAAGAAGTAATATTTTTTCAGTACAAATCATAACTTTTTTTATCAAAGCTTACTCTCTTAATTGAAATTTCACTTATTATACGTGCATCTGCACTTATTCAATGTGTCCATAGCCGTTCACAATCAATAAATATTCACTTATTTAAAAAAAAATATTGCGATTGTTAAAGAATGAAGGAAAGGAAGATGAAAAAAAAGAATATGGGTCGTGGCCCGATTTTTAAAATGGTACCACCCTCGCATTTGCGTTTTTTTCCAAAGTGGTTGGCAGCTAGAATCAAACTCACTACCTCCCGAATTCGAGTTAGTTACATTGCGCAATATACCATACCCGCTCGATAATATTAAATGTAATAACCTTATATAAATAAAACTTATTTTCCACTTTTTGAAAAGTGAAATTCGCTCAACAAACAGTGAAATGTTAACTTTTTCATGAGTGAAAAATAAGTTCACTCACATGAAATTGAAAATTTCACTTTTTCAAATTTAAAGAGTGCAAAATACCAACCATAATGATAATAACAGAAGTTTGTCTACTACGTGTGAGTACTGCTGTTACTAAAAGTCCGATTATGGTGGTGTGTGTTGCCACGGTTGCTAAATTTCTAGGATCCGTGAAATTCTCAACTAAGGGTATCGTGCCCATTGTCCAGTCGCAGCACAAATCTATTGGAAGGAACAACAGTCGGAGATTCACAGCAGCAAGGTAATTGTACGTAAGTTGTCTCACTGGGGTCGGGGCTACGGATGCCGGATTGTCAAATCTGCAATTAACATTTCAGACATATTACACCAGGACCACTTAGACTAATTACACAATTTTGCAACATCAATCAGTCAGCTCAAACGTCCCATGACAAGTCTTGACGCACAAATTGATTTATTACTATCGTCTATAGTAAAAAAATGTTATTCAAAGGATCTGAATTAAACTTTTATTTCCAACTTGCCTTGTAAAAACTGGCAGTTTAGATCCCATCACGTGCAGTCTTAGTATTAACAGGCTGAATGTAACAAGTGTTAGCGCCGTTAACCGTTTGGTGCCCTCGCTGGACCAGGCTGGCGAAATTTTCTTACCGTCGAATATCGATTTTATCGCTAACACAATATCTAAAGCTCTAACCTAGAAAGACGAACATTTTATTAATCAGATATTCTGGGGATATGCCTTTTCAATTTGCCTTTCATTGTGATAAGAAAACGTGGATAGATTTTCAACATTTTTTTTTCTTTTAATATTGAATGACTTTTAATCAGAATTCGAGTATAATTTGAAAGTATTATTGTTTAAGCATATTACAAATTCTTATAAATAAATTATACATTTATATTCATTGTAATGAATAATTTGTTTCACCTATTTTAATGTTAAAAGAAACCTAACTTTGTGTAATACTAAATTATAAATTCAATAGAATGTCTGCTACGATTATTTGGTATTCAATTGTGAAATTTAATTTTGCTTTTCATTAATATTAAACAGAAATACAGTATGTACGATTTAAAAAAACAAACTAATAAAAGCAGTAAAAATGATTCGATTTTTAATTTAAATATTAGTTATTGTATTATATGGAGAATTATTTAATGGAATTATGCAGACGTGGTTTTAAAAGTTTTATATTAAAATAAGATGAATTTGACCAGAAAAAAAGAGCCCTATATTTAACATAGTATTTTTTTATAGAAATTATTCAGTAAAACTCTTAATATTGTAACATAAAGACCTTTAGTATGACAGGATAAATAAAATCTCTCTTCGTCAGTATTTTACACAAATATTATTCATAAAATGTCAAACAAAGTGTTCATGAAACTATTCATTCTTTTCAGCATCAGTCTTTATTTTATTTTATTTAATCTAAACTTTCTTTATTTTATAGACCTTTTTTTTTCAAAAAAAAGAAATCTAAATTAGTAACATTATTTTTGTACAGATTTTTTTTGTCTATTTGAAAAAAAATTATATATATATATATGAATATAAAATAATGAATGTTTAGAATAAATAAAATAAAACATGAAATAAATTTATTTAAATGTTCTAAAAAAACTGTCATTTCATTTATGATTCATTATAATAATAAATTAACATGAGCAACAAAGTTCATTTTCTGCTGGAAAAATTGTATTTAAACAATTTTACTTTATAGTTGCAATATAAGACACTAAATTGAATAAATTAATTTATTAAAATTGTTTGTATAATTGAGAAAGATTTATTACTTTATTGTTCTAAACTACAATTCATCTTCTTTAAACATTCTATAATAAATATACTTACTCTTTGTATAACAAAAATTTCGTACAGTACACACACTGCGGTGGCCGTTATGCCCTGTTCTTTGCATAACATTGCAGTGAATACAAAAAGCATCGACAAAATCAGCGACCTCCATCCTAAAAACAAAATAAAAAACAAAAAATTTAAAGCATCTACATTTTTTTGAAAAAGAAATAAAAGTTGACCGTTAAACAAGCATATCAATTAACATTAAAATAATGCAAAAACATGTACCTGTACATCTTTTAGTCTTGCAACATTTAGTATATGTGATTAGAGCTGCCAGATAGAACAGGGATGAGAGTGTCTCCGCTCTTCCAACCACTCCGGTTACCTGAATTAATAATTAATTCATGTGAATAAATGAATAAATCATCACGTGAACAGCAAATGTGTCTGTGCGAAGTAGAGCTTGAAAGCCCTTCACGTTTATAATTACACGGGCCATTTTTCGTGATTAATTTTCATCGCATTTTGTGAGAGCACTACCACTTTGTGCCTTCAACAGAGAATGCTTTTCCAAAATTCACGCTGCGCGCGGCATTGTTTATTCATCAGTCAACTCCTTGTCTTCGCATTTAAGTTTGATGCTTTTGAGATGCTAATCAAAAATTTTGTTATAACCAATAATCGATGTTCACGTGATAGAACAATAGTTCTCAATTGCAAACAAAATTCATAAAAAGCATTTGCCTCTAATTATGTAAATCTACCCTTAAAGAAGTTTAATTTTCTAAATTTATTTTCTAGTTGAACAAAATTATTTAAAAAACGTGAATTTTAAAAAAAGAAATGATTTCTGAATTCGTAAGATTGTATTAATTCAACATTTTAAGTATATTTAATAAAGTATTGTTTTTTTAACAAAAAAAATCGATTTTGTTTAGCGAATAGGATTTTTGTTAATGCAATAAACTGCCCCTTACCGCTTCTGTGTGAATCGGGTGAACAGCAAACAGAAGAGCTGATACAAAACTCGCTAAATCTGGTAGAAACATCAAACACGTTCTGCAAATGAAATTCATTAAGGGTGATGATTAATGTTGGCTCGCAGGATGTTTGAACAAGGCCAAAAAGATTAACGAATACCTACCTGAAATACAAAATGCATACTCCGACATGTAAAATGACGTTAAGCAAGTGATACCCCATGGGATCTAGTTGGTGTATCAAGTAATTCCAGCGAAACGTAAGAACGCAAAGCGGTCTCCAGGATTTGTGCGATTGTTCCTGAAACACGTTAAAATTTTCGAGTCTCTTAACGATGCTTTGCTCTGCAAAATATTAGTTTAGCAATTAAACGGTTGACAAGCCTCTTGGGGAAAAAATTCTCCAACTTCTCAATAGGGAAATGTAAATAATTTAAAGTTTGTTAATTGAGGTTTCGTTAAATATATTTGTTTTACATTACCAACTTTTGTTAAGCGCAGATTTATGTTGTTACAGAGTTTAATTTGTAAAAAAAAAAAATAAAAATAAAAAATGTTAAGAGATTGAAGTGAAATTTAACTTA
The DNA here is from genome assembly GCA_022817325.1 of Idris sp. 1 HC-2018. Taxonomy (NCBI): domain Eukaryota; kingdom Metazoa; phylum Arthropoda; class Insecta; order Hymenoptera; family Scelionidae; genus Idris; species Idris sp. 1 HC-2018. The sequence continues at coordinate 12,176 of JABFPM010001418.1, read as the reverse complement.
TTAACCTTTCGATGCGCGAGTCGTGTACTGACTACACGAGCTTGCAATAATCAAGAAAAAAAGATTTTAAACATTAAATTAATGTATGAAACACCTTCTGCATTCCTTCATTTATCCTTTAATTGTAATTTAAACACGAATATAACATATTTTGCCATGCATAAACGAATAAAAATCAAAGTAAACTAACTGAGTGTGCGCAGTTCTCAGCATGGCTCTGACCGTGCGTAAGCAACAATAATAACATATTAATTTATTATTATTTTTCATAAAATTAATTGTTTTTATTTATTTACATATTTATTAAATATGAGAGCAACTCTTCTAAGATTACCAAAAGATATAAAATTGTTTTTGAGTAAAAGTAATGCTATAACTACTCTTAAGGTTAACTCCTCTGCAACAAAAGGTCGATGCACATAATGCAAAAACTGCACCACAACTACCAAATGTGGTTGATATAGTAGATCTGTATGCAAAAAACATGCAATCGTCACATTCTAATGTAACGGATACAATACTGTTAAGTCAGATGATTAATCATCCTAAATTATTATTATATTGTTTATAATCAATAGTATTATATTTTTCATTTACTAGTATTATTATAATATGATGAAAAACTATATTTTATTGTTTTTTTTTAAAGTCATTTGAATAAAAAATAAATGTGACACTGTACTATTTAAGCTTGTATAATTTTTAAATTATAAATTTATAAGTAAACATGAATAAAAAACATAATAATTTTATTTATTATATGTTGTCGTGATATCAATAAACATTTTTGAGCACAAAAATTAACAATTTTGGATAATATTCTAGTAGAGAAACCACGAAAACCAGTCGGTGTACTGAGTACACCACGCGCGCAACGAAAAGTTAAAAATTATTTATATCGAAAAATAAGACTCTATCAACATTTATTGCAATCACTTATATTTATAGAAATAGAATTTAATCATAAGATTAAAATTCAAAAATCCTACAAATTTTTGGCTGAGGGGACACCTTCAAGATATTTTTTTTCTTGTCCCTTGATTTCTCAAACGCACAAAAACATTTGTGCCCAATGAAAATTAAACATTTAATGAATGACATTTAAAATTGTTAATAAAATAAGTTAAAAAACTGCTAAAAGGGAAATCTGTAGAACTGATCATTTATATTTTTCACGAGATACTGAAGTAATGTTTAACTTTTATTATTTAATTAAAATTTTGTACCATCGAATTTTTATCAAGAATTAAATTCTATGTTAATGAGAAATTATTTAATAGAGTATCGTCTATTACTGTACAAATTTTTTATATTATTTCTAGGCAAATATGTATTTAACATTTTCTTGGGATTATGAAGCAATATTCAATTTTTTTATTTGATAAAAGAATTTTATTATTAAACTATTATCAGAGGTTAAATCTGCAAGCAAAATATTGCTATAAAATTAAATAAATTAAAATTAAATTAAATTTATTTAATTGGAGTTGAATAATAAAATATTACGAAAAATTCATTTTTTCATATAATGTCTAAATTTTCATATTACATTATAATTGAATTAATTTAAACTGTCTTTCTAATTAATATTTTATTCGTGTGAATTATTTTGATTAAATAACGATAATTTATTTTATAAAATGTTACGTTGACTGATCTACAAGTTATTATTTATAATAAAAATATTGAACATTTTACTTAGTTTGTTTTTCACACATGACAGTTTCGCTAATTAAAATAGCTTGAAATTGAAGACACAATCAATTATTTAAAATTACACAGTTATATTCTATTTTGTGACTCGGTTTTTCTTTTACGTGTAAGTGGCCGATTTTTATCTAAAGTAAAGGAAAATCAATGATAAAATTATACTGATTTGGTTTTACGATCAGGATACGAAGTTTAAATATTAATATATTACATGAAGGAACAAAATTTAACTATTTTTTGTGACTTGATGTATACAAAAATATTTAAGTTAAGAGAAAAACTCAAAGATTAAGAATTTCTGAACAATTTTAGTTTATTTAATAATGCTCATTATGATAGGGCTACTTTAAGTAGAGATTTCAAACTTTCGTTTCTTCATTCAAAAATGAATTTTTGGTGGAAAATAACGTAGTTACAGCATTTTGAAATTGGCAAATTTTTCGAAATTTTTAGGAGGGCGCCAATTTTTGTGCGGAGTGTATTTTGTCAGTAAAACCAAATCAGTGTTAACATTAATTTTCTTTAATTTTAAATTAAAAAACTGTTTAAGCATAAAAAGAACCGCGTCACAAAAAAGTTAAATTTTGTTTCTCTATGTGTTTTTTTTGTTTATTTGAAATTGCTTCATTTCATAAATTGATGTATGATGAAGAAAAACTTTTAATATTTAATTCATTATGGTACATTTTACCAATTACACTTCTTTCCGGATTTATATTTTAAGTAGAAAAATTATGTGCTAATATATTTCAATGAAAAATGCAGAATTTGGAAAACAAATTTTTAACTGAAATGTGATGACTGAATTAATTTTGATTGATACTTCATATAAATAAACATTTATAATGATTTTATTTTGTATAATGAAAAATAAAATAATACAATTGGTATAAAAAACAATTGGACCTGTAATGTCAATACAATTTAATTTTTATTAAATAACAATTATTTCAACCAAAGTAGAGATAAACTCAGTTTTTAACGTGCTATTGAGCAGAACACAATTAAAAGCAACTGAAGATTCTTAATGCAATACTTAACCAACCGTAATATTATTTTATAAATATGTTTCATGAATCAAAATACAATAAAATTGGTTCAATATTGAAAGTGTGACATTAACTTTGATTTAAATACCGAAACTGGATGAAAAGACAGAGTTGATGTAAAGACAAGTTTTTAATTTATAAATATACTATAATAAGAGTGAAGTAAGTTAACTCTATTCATAATCTTTTGATGAGATTATTGTTTTTTTCTAAAAGTAAAATCTTATTTACAGCTCTTTGCAAACAAAATTATTTTAATTTAAATTATAAATAAAGAATTAAATAAATTTTATTTTAGTTGCAATTTGTTATTTTTCAAATATTTTTTATGTTTATAAGTATACTTATATATTACGTATTCTTATAAAAGACTTTTTTTCTTGTTTTCCACTAAAAGTATGTAAAAGAAATAATCTGTAACTAATGTTTATCCCTAATGAAGTGTCTTGCCGATTTCAATTTTTAAAAAATGGCACTTTTTGTCATTTTCAAAAAGATACTTTTGTGGAAAAAGAGTATGTCATATAATTGTCAGTTTGATTTGAAATTTTGTATATGTATTTAGGTCAGTGAAGCGAATTGAATCATGCATGATAACGCTCTCAACCTCTCTCTCGAATAAAATTTAAAAATTTGAATTTGAAATGTTGTTAAAAATCAACTGTTATTTGATAAATATTTTATTTTGTCTTCATTATTTTAGAAGTTATGAAGAAAAATGCATTTTCATTCTAATATAATTAGACTGAATTTTATATTTCTTCATTCTTCTTGTTCTATTACTTTTAAGTCTTGAGATTAAAAACTATATATATGTACATCAATACGAGAAACTTGCATAAGTTGGGTATTTTAATATCTGATTATTTTAAACTCTCTTCGTCATTTTACTAAGAAGAATATATATATTTCCTGCGTATTTAACTTCCTGTTCTCGACTTGTATTTATAAGGCTCCTAATTATTACGCTGTAAGTCTGACGTAAGTTTACAGACTTCCTTCGAATTTGTACGTACACAATTAGAGAGCCTTTTCCAGATACCAAAAATCATTAACTACATCGTATCCTATGAAACAAAGACTTGCATGTTACATTTTCGGTCTTACAATGATTTTTGTTTGCAGATTCTTTAAATATTTAAAAATTTTAAGAATTCTATTAAAACAATACAATTTAAGATTTATATTAAGCTTATACGGCAAATATCCATCAAAATAAAATGAAGAATACGTCTCTTTTTATTCAATTTAAAAAAGACAGATTTGACAAATTAAGTTCATTAATGATTAAAGCGATTAAACGACGGGATTTTCTCGGTAAAATGAAAACTTAATTAAAAATGTAAGTACCAACCATCACACGTCTGGTTAAAATTTTAAAAATATCAGTGTCAAATAGCGCGATGTCAGGTGTCCATGATTACTCTGCTGCACTTCTGCTTGTACTAAACTCCGCATTGCAATGTGTTACAATCGTACTATTAAAGATAATTCATTTTGCATGAATAACTGCTGCAATCCGGTAACTCAATGAAGCAGTAATTGAGTTATATTAAAATACGCTCAAAATCTCGTTACGATTTCATTAGTTTGAGGGATAAAAAAATGACAAATATTAGTATGTATATATATATTTCTTTACAAATTAATCAGTCTAATGGTTAAAATCATTTTTAAATTAGCTTTCTCTTCTTTTTTCATAATATACATTTTCTGTACTATATTAAATTATATTCTTTTATGAAATTAAAAAAAAATGTTGAACTAAATGGAAATAAATTTTGTGTTCAGTGAATGAAATAATTTCAATTTCTGTCAAAGAAATTAAATTCAATTAGTTGATTTAATAAAATTGTTTAGAAGAAATTTCACTTAAAATATTGCTTATTTTTTAATTTAACGCCATCTACTTTAATTCTTTATGTAATGATGATAAACAATTAAGATCATCCAAAGAATAAATAACGATGGATGAAAATACTGTCCAAACGATTCTTTTGAATCCAGCATTATAGAACCAGGGTTTAATTAAAATACTCACACATTAACAAAATTTAATTATTCCGCAAGAAAAATAATTACTCGAGTCACTGTAAATTAAACAATGCAATTACCGTGTACCATTGCTCGCGTCTTCAAAACACTACCACATCTGATCGAAATTTCAATAGTCCTTATTCTTTTGTTTTTATACTATATACTATATTTATACTATATACTTCATTAAAATGCTTATTAAAAATTGTGTTTATTAAAATACGGTTTACAATGCGAAAGTTTGTCTAACTAAATTTAAACATTTTTATTTTCGTATGTTAGTATTAGAGGTTGTGTATGAAATACACAACAGATTTTACTCATAATTTTATATCTTGAAATTGAGCTCATTATAAATGAAATTAGTTTCGTTACATTTCGAAATTTTTCATTTCTTCTTTAAACTGAAACAATATAATTTTAAATAAATAAACAATTTACAAGAAATCGCTGTGAGAAAAAACATTGTATGTTTAATTATTTATGTAAAATTATATTATTTTAGTCTGAAGAGGAAATAAAATATTTTGAAACGTAACGACATTAATTTCTTTTATATTGGGCCGAATTTTAAGATATGATACATCTTTATTGCGTAACGCATTGTAAAGTTTGTCGAATAAATCTTGAAACAGGAGAAATTACTTTTGTTCTATTTTTTTAAATTAAGAAATTTAATGATTTCGCAATGAATCAATAACTAAAAGTGAAAAAAAATTATTCGCTTATGTCGCGAGTAAATTTTCAGCTGGTATTACATGCTGTATTCAATGTACAAGCACAAAAATAAGAATAGTAAATTTATTGTCAGTAGCAGTCAATAAATTGTCTGCCACAGTCAATATTGGTTAGATATTGACAAATACAATCTTATTGAGTTTTTAAATAGGTCACTGAGATTGAAAATCAGAATGGATTTTGAGAAGAATAGAACCATAACGGTCAACTTAAAATAAATTTAAAATCAATTTTAATTAGTTTAAGTACTATTTGAAATTTTAAATTAAGTTTCTTGAATATAAAAAAATTGAATTGGAATATCATAATATATTATGTTAGCAAAGAAATGGATTTGACGTCCATTGTAATTTAATTTATTTATCCCATTATGTGATTTTATAAATTAATTACAAAAATTGTAAAATCCTTATTAAGGAATGTTAAAATAATAATAATAACAAAAAATACTACGATAAAATCTAAAATATCTTATAATTGTCGTATAAATAGTATATGAATCCTTGAAAAACAATTGAATCAATTTGAGAGGTTATAATATAATTTGTAAATTTTATATTTTGCTGTTTCAGGAAAAAGTAAATTTTCGAAACAAGCGCTTGGTTTGGAATTCGTTATAATTAGCCAAAAAATATCATCCATACCCAAAAAGGCCGATTTGTCCATCAATCTTATCTTATCCATCTATCAATCATATCCAATCCATCCATTCATCATAATATCTAATCCATTCGTTCATTATATCATTTAGCATATTTTTGTTTATTTAATATGTCAAAATTTTGATGGCATTAAACATAGACGTCAATGAAAACAAAAACGAACAATTGAACGATTAAATTAATTAAATTAAAACTTACAAATTGAAAATAAATTAAATAATAAAATGTAAAATTTTATAAGAATATTATTTTACAAGAATTATTTATAAACTTATTTCAATTTATAATGCAAATTGTATTTAGAATAAATTCGATCAAGTAAAACTATACTTTTTTAAGATTTTCTTTTTATTTTATCTACCATGATTGATGGATTGGATATGATTGATAGATGGATCAAATATTAAGAATAGATCACGATGACTGAATGACTGATGGATTGGTGGATGGATTAGTGATCGTTTATTTCCAATCATCCTGTATTATTAGGTTAAAATTTCAAGAAGATTGGTTGGATAGTTTTTGAGTTATCAGATACACGAGTGGCATGAGGAAAATGTAAAGAATGTATTTATTTAATAAATTAAATTATTTTTTGTATCAAAAAAATTGTTTCTTAAAGTATCAAGTGCGTTTTATTTATTAAAATAAAACCTGGCAATAAATGGTGTTCTGTAACTGAGAAAAATATTCTTCACAATTTTTTTCGACGTTCACACTAGACTATCCCTTTAACGTTTCGGCTTTATAATTATTTTAGCCTTTTTCAGAAATTACAAGATATCGGCAAACGGAGCGAGTTTACCCATTTATTTAATTTATAAACTTTAAAGTATTATATTTCTTACAAATCGAAAAATGGTTTTAATTAGATGACTTTTATTAGTCATTTATCCCTCTTTACAGCGGTAAAAGATTTTTTTTACAAATTGTTGGTATGCTCTTTTTTGTTACATATATATATAAACTTTCAATAATATAAATAATCAGTATAAACAATACATAGAATTTAATATACAAAATTATTTTTTAGTCAATTGTATAACTTATTTATCACAAATATTAATAAATTTTGATTTAATAGTAAGTTTTTTATTAACATGCAAACGAAAATAATCATTTTATTCGATTAACACATTTAAACAATTATTGATCTTATTATTATATTAACTGTAAATATACTAATGTAAATATAAAAAATACAAATAAATATAGTTGTAGTTATTATATTTACATGAAACATTGATAAACATTTAATTTTATGGGTTTCAACGTTCTAAGAAGTGGGTAGACTCGCTCCACGATTTCTTAACTTTTGCTTACATCAATAAAATGTACATACCGATTAGTTATTTTGATCTCAAATTTATGATTATTTACTCTCAGATATGTCCGCAATGTAATACAAATCTAAAAAGTAATTTAAAAAATATATTTGTGGACTAGTTGAAAGTTTGCTAAATTGTATACCTTCTTTGCAATCTGAATTAAGTGCTCCATCAGTAGTAAAAGTTTATTTAAGAATTACAACAGTAAAATTTCAATAAAATAAAAATGGATAGACTCGCCTCGTTTGATGATATAAAAAACCAAGTTTCTACATTTTGTTTGAGTCGATTAAAGACGTTGCTAGATGTTGAAGATATCAAGACGCTCGTCAGCATTTTTTAATAAATTCAAATTAAAAGCAGTTCTTATTTATAAAATGTGAAATTCTTTTAATTTTTAAACATTCTCATTTAATAATTTCTGTGAGGCTCTTTTTGCTTCAAATGGATTATTTCAAAAAGACAATTCCTTTTGCTTCAAAAGGAGCTTTCTGTGAGTGCAATTTACTATACAAGGAGTTTTATGTCGCGATTAAATAAACCCTAGTAAAAATTGAATTCGAGCCCCGTAAAGGCTCGCCCTGGCAAATTCCAGATGCTTTTATAGGGCCTTTAGAAAGCGTATAACACCTAACCCTCATAACGCCTATATGAGTAACTCTAACTTGGGCCTATAAAGGCCCCATCAGGGCGTTCCCGAAAATATTTTGTTATTAAAAATAACAAACAAATAAAAAATACTGATTTAAGCGCATTTTATTATAGTAATAATATTGTAATCTGTTTATTTATATATTAAAATTTCTGTTCAGCCAAGCGGATTCTTCCCGAGGCGTCATATATTTGAAATTAGTGAATAAATAATTTTTTAAATCATATTTTGTGAACAGCCATATAAGTGTTCACAAATATTATGTTTATTTCATTTAATACATATTGATTAATTACACATACTGAACACAAATTAGTATTTTTCAAACACATAGCTACAAATAATTATAAACATTGAGCAACCTTAAAACTCATTATTTTAACAAAACAAAAAATACATGGGTATTGGAAAGCGAGGATTTTAAATAAATTTTAGTACCAGAAAACATATTATGTAAAATTAATTCAATAACTGTTGAAACAAAATCATTTTTCAGTAAATTACCTGCTCTCAATAAAGTCGATTAATTTTTTTGGTTGCTCAATCTTTATAGTTATTTGTTGTTATGTGTTTGAAAATACTGAAAAAGTACAAAATAATTTAATGTAATGAACACAAAATTAATGTAAATATGCACTTTATGATTTAAATCTCATTAAGTTCTCATTGAAAAAAACTTTTCTAGATTTGATTTATCTAAATGAACTTTTGAAAAGAAAAAAACAAAATAAAAAGCATAGTTTTTTCCGATTTTTATTAATGAATTAAATCGAAATTATCAATCGAGTTAAGTATAGCTTTTTAAAATTCAATAAATTGAAATAAATAATTAAAGCTTCATAAAATATTTAGTCTATAAACTGAGAAAAGTTTCATACGTCGGAAAAAAATTGCGTTGATATTATTTGCCGATTAAAAATTATAATATCCATAATAAAATGTTTTAATTAAAAAACATTAAAAATAATGCGACTTAAGTTTGGCCAGGCATTTATTACTGTAAACTGCTGTTTTGCGTAGCGTACAACGAACGATGTTGACTTTATCATCATAAAAGTATAAAAACCACTTTTGAATATTGCATTGCTTTCAACGGTATTACACAACTTGATTACACTTAACATTGAAAAGTTAATCTGGAATCATACTTTAAAGTATTGCGCATACATTTCAGGTAATTTTAAATTAAATTTTCAAACTGAAATTTGCATCTAGCCACGATGTAATTAACTTTGATCTAAAAGATGTCGATATTCTCCATTTTCAACCTTTATATACTTGTTTAATAAATATAGAGCTTCGATGAGAGGTAATTTAATTAGATCCGTCCTCTTTTTTGTTTATCAAAATCTGTACCTAAAAATTTGTATCGTCACCACATAAACTTTATAATCTTTCATGAAATTGGTGAATGTAATTTCAGATATATCAACGAAGGCTTTTAATAGATGAAGTTAAATTAAATACGTTGATTAAATGAAAAGATTGCTTTATGTTTTCTGATAAATTTACTGAATGAAATATGCAGAAAGACACTGATAAAGTTTAATGTTTAATGAAAGCATTGCAAAAACTGTACAGCAAAAAGTAAGATTTAAAATTGTTACCAAGGGAAAAATGTCTGTAACCGCAGTCTTACAAAAATTGATGATATGAAAATATTTTTTTCAATCGATGAGAAAAGAAAGCAACCAAATTTTATTACTTTTTTAAGCTAAAAGTTGAAATTTATTTGAATGTATTACGTTTTTTTAATCAATTTACCTTAATCTGAGTTCAGTATTATATCAAATCAAATGACTTTCAAATAGTAAAAAAAATTCTAAGAATCTATTTGTTTCATTTTTGGCTTCTTCACATTTGATGACTGCATCTGCGAACATGTCGATTCAAATTATTTTCGTGTATATTGATTTTTCTATTGAAACCTTACAAACGTTTTTTTTACATATTTTGAAGTGAATTAAATTGAGACAAATATTATTTCAATTAATCATTATATTACAATGTCATTTTAAGTTATTAACAAATTAAATTTTGCATGGGTCTTTTTATACTAATGTTTTATAAATTAAATAATTTTCAAAATCTGGACATTTTAAATTATTGAATTTTATTTTAATATTTCATGAACTGGGCAATTTCATCAGCGGAGCGTAACATATATAACCAATTTTCATTTCAAATAAAACTTTTGATTTAAAAATATCTTCTAATATATAAATATTTTATACACATATTAAATTTTTAATTACTTTTTTCATCTAAATTAAAAAATATTTTATTACTACTAAATATTAATTTAATCTTAAACATTTTTAATCTGTAGAATTTTTATTTTAGAATAACAAAATTCACGTAACTCAAATTGCTTTGAATACAAATATGACTGTAAACAATAATTTTCCATATTTATCGGGTTTGCCTTACATGTTTATTTTAAATCAACTCTTTTACAGATTACTACTTTCTATTGGGCCATAATGAAGATAAACATTTATGTTAAATTATCCAAATAATTAATCTTTTGTTAATCGCGTTATCGACCCTTAAAGTTGTGTCGATATTAAATAGTTAAACAATTGAGATTTTATATTTTCTAAGATCCTGACATTTTTATTAACTAACTTACTACAAAAATAATAATTATAGATTACTAAAAAATATTTAGAAGAAGAATTAAATACAACGAAGATAAATATAATTTTTGCATATGTTCACATACACCGTTGAAAATAATCTGAAATTTCAGTTACTTTTCAGACACATTTGCGTCTTAAATTGCAGTGTCTGGGAATTTAATTCCAATTTCAGATACTGGCGTCTGAAATGTTATAATAGTCAAGTTTGATCACATAAACATAACATATTGCAACTACCTGAAAATTTGTTTGATCTAAAATAAATACATTTTTACAACGAATGTATTATAAGTATATTTATTTATAATCGTGTTTATGTTGTCAGTTAAAATAATAATTTTTCTCTTTAACTCGGACAGCTAAAAAATTGTTCATTAAGAATGAACTCATTAAATGAATTTTATTTATTTTTAGACTTTATTTGATCATATATCATAGCAAGTCATGAAATATATAAAGTATAAAATTAAATATATATTGAACAAAATAAAACATAACAAATAAATAATTGCTCGACACATTGTATTATCTTTTAATCTGATAATGTAATTTCTGTTTCCAAATAGTATATTAATTATAAAATAACTGTGTCTGAAGTTTCATACAATATTTTTAACAGTGTAAATAATATTTGATAAATAGTTTATCGGCAATTCCATACCAAATCACTCAGTCAAAAAGCTGAGGTTCTTGTAATAGGCTGTAATTAAAATTTTCACGGTTTCTTTAGTGAAAACTATAATGTAACTTCTATCAAAACCTCATAAATATAATAACTTGTACCGATAACAATCGTTTTTCGCATTTTTGCGGTTTTTATGCGATTTTATAAATTTGAAATTAGTTTTTCCTTCGGTTATAACAATGAATATATGCTTATTATTTTTTCCTGATAAAATAAGAATTACTTTATTAGAAGATGAATTTCAAAATGCTAAGATCATGTAAGAAAAGTCTAAATTATGAAAAAAAACAAAACATAAGAAATCACTTGTTTACAACACCCAAAATACTTCATATTTTTTTCGTCTTTTAGTTATTTTTTAGCTCAAAATATTATTTAACAAACATTTTTTCTTTTTTAATTGGAAGTAGATATTTAAATGAAAAACAACTTCTAAAATTCCAAAAATCAAAAATAATGACAAAAATAAAGATTTTATTATTACTATAATTTTAACAATTGTTAAGAGACGTTTTACATGTCATTTTTCATGTACACATTTTCTAATAAAATTTATCATCAATGAAGCCTATAAGTAAAATTGATTTAGTTTTTTTTTAGTTTTTAAATTACTCATAGGATTTGTTGATGATAAATTTTATTTGAAAATGCGTATATATTTTACAGAAAAGCG
>JABFPM010001417.1:0-20464 GCA_022817325.1 Idris sp. 1 HC-2018 | reverse complement strand
CGTGATTTGAATACTGCGTGGCAAAGTAAAAATTAAATAAATTTTGTTGCGTGAATTAGAGTTTGATTATTAAGTTAATTATGAAAAAGGCAGATTATCTCGTGAGAACTGCATTAACTGAATTTACTGAAAGCCGTACAAATTTTGTTATACGAAAAAAAAAATTGCGGCAAAAAGAAAGCAAAATGCTGAATAATGTCTTTCTCCGATGAATAGAATTATCATCGGGGTTCTGTGCAATTTTATTACAAATGAAAAATTACTAATGAATTTATGCAATTTTAAAGTTAAGCGAATTAATTTCAACAAGCATAATTCGATTAAACCAGTTTTTTCCTTTGAACTGATTTTCAAAATTAACAAAAAATTGATTTATTTATTTGAAATTCTATATCGTATTATTATATTATTTTACGATGGATAAAAAGATTTAACGTTGAAAAGTATAACGCGATCAAATGGATTAGAATATAAAACATAGTGTGCAATAAAATATGTTTCAAACTATGAAAGATAGCATATCATTTGTACGATATTTTGGTACAGTTTTATGTATCTACAAATTGCACGATATATAAAAGTCTTGCAAATAGTGTCTGAACGAAATTTGATTTCTTCAAAAGTCAAATTTAACGAATGATTTATAAAAGGGCAAAAATATTTAACATTAACTTAAAAATGATAAAAAATAATTCAAAAAATTCATTTTGTAGTGAAATAAAATATTATCGTACTTTTGAAACTATTCACGTAATTTATTATATTTTTTGTTGTTTTTTAGTTTATAAAATTCTCCCATCTATAGTCAACACCGGTACAAGGCCGTTTTTTCAAAATTAATTAAAACAATCAAATAATTTAAAAGATCACTAACAATTAGAGAGAGACAGAGAATTTCCGTTCGGCATCACCTTAAGATGATAAGTCTAGTGTTTTCATTTATTTTTTTAGAAAATTAAAAAGTACGCTTTTTTCTCTTTTTCAACTGTATAATTAATAAATTACTTTAACAAATATACTTTGTTAAATGTCAATGTTTGACATGCGATAAATAAGCTTTAAAACGTCTTTTTGTTTTAAATAAATTTATCCGTGATTGGAATCAAATTATATGGTTTAAAAATAATTGTTTTTGAAAATATAACAATGGAGATGATACTAATTAGATCCTGTACATTTAGATTTCAACTTCAACTGAGAAAAAGCTTTGGCTTTCTGTGCACATTTGCAGTCAAAGAATTGCTATGAATTTACTTTTTGCCGGTTTTGTTTGTGACGCGAAAACAAACCTACTAATTGATTAAAGCGCACGAACAGCGCTTGAAAAGATACCGGTGGAAATGAATGTTCCGCCACGTGCATTAGTTGCGCGTTTCATTCGACATTAGTTAGACATAGCTTTTGTGTTTTATGAGAAAAGTAATTAAATAAATAAATAAAATACAAAATTGTGTGTGCGATTTTATGTAAATTAATTGTTGTTTATGTTTAAATTACGTATTTACAATACTTATGTGATTTAATGATGAACATTTTTTTTTATATAATAAGGTTAAATTTGATTTATTTTCTTTATAATTTTGTTTAATCAGAATAAGTTAATTGAAAACATTTTGTTTCAATTATTAAACAAAATTATTACAAGTCAATAAACAACTGAAATGTTTGACAAATTATTTTGGCTTCTGAAATACACATAAAGTAGTGATGCCTTAAGACATTTAAAGGATCACACCTTTAAATATGATGTGACAAACAAATTTCACATGCAATTACATTTTGTGAGTAGAAAAAATCGAAAATTGTAAACTTAGAGAACACCTTTAAGACCAGTTTTTTCTTGATCCTTGATCTTTTCAATTCGAAAATTTCTGATGTTTTTGAAATACAAATTTGTATTTAATAATTTGATTTTTAATCAATAATTGATTTACTTTTCAATAACTTAGAGTTTACAATTTTGCATGAACTATTTCTTGTAAAAATATAAAGGTATAGTTTCAATTTAAATTTGATGTGATTTTAAATGTAATAAAAATCAGAAAATAAATAGCAAAGAGACTAAGTAGAAAACTTGAAATGAAAGTATCGTGACTTCGACATTGTAACAAATTACATTGCATCTGTCACAAAATGCTCTCTTACCAAAATTATTAGTAAGCATAATTTACTTTAATGTCGCTCCAACTATACTGTAGCTTTGGTGATTATATTTTAAATCGGATTAGAATATCGCTCTTTGACTACCGAACATTCAAAGACTTTGTAAAGTTGCAGTTTATATACAATAAATACATCAAGAAATAGCTTTCAAATGAAACCGTGTAATTAAAAAAATAAATCATGAATTATAAAGCTTACAACTTTTTTACGGTTCAATTTCTTTAATAAAGTTTAAACTTTTTATTCAAAAAAAAAATTACACTATTTAAGGTAGATACACCAGTAATCGAAATATACCAGTAATCGGAATTTTTAAAATTAAATTAATTTAAACAAAAAGGGAAAAGCTTTATTTATTAAGTATTATATGTTTATTGAAAGATAATTTAATACTGTATAAAATGTGCAAATTCTTAATTAAAAATAACAATCTGGTCGGTTGTGAAAAAATAATTACTTTTTCAATGTTCAGATTTTTTTGTAAAGGCGGCCATTGTTAAGGTAACAGGTAAACTACTATGAGATTTTCAAACTTACTTTTTAAGATAAAAAATAACGCTGGGAAGTAGAAAAAAATAAATAGTACCTTACGAATTATTTAAATTTTGATTAACAAAAATTAAACTAACTTTTCATTTATAATATATTTATAAAATTAATTTTCCGGTTACTGATGCACCTTACGTGGCGTGTACCTCAATTCGGAAGAGACAATTCTAACTCTTCAATAATGTAAATGTAACAGTATAATCGGTGCATATAAACAGAAGATTAATTCTTGTAATATATGCTTAAGAATATTAACTTGTTTTATACAATTTCAAAATTGTTTTATACTGGCCGAGAAAAGATTGAAAAAAGCAATCGGCAAAAAAAATGAAAAAGATAGAGTTCCTGCAGTAGTCACGTCTTGTCAATGGACAAAATTGAAAGAAGAAAACGATAGAATTAAGCAGGCCGAATTTAAAAGAAAAGAAGAAAAGAAAAAAGTGAGAGAAGAAGCAAAATTAAAGAAGTAAGAAGACAGAAAAGTAAAAGAAACAGAAACGTATTAAAAAAGAAATGGCAAAAAAGAAATAAAAAGATGCAGCGAAAAAAAGAAAGAAGTGAAAAGGAAAAAGGAATTTGCTGCGAGAAGTAAGAAAAAGAGAATAGTGAGAAAACTGCAAATGAAACTATTAGAATGACAAAAAAACAACAAATGGCAATGTGTAACACAGTTGTGACTCCAAAACGCATGCGTATTAACGTAGAAGATTGAAAATGATCTTTATTTTAAATGAGTATATATTTTATATGGTCCATTGCTGTATAGCATTGTTTTAAGCAGTACAATTTTATTTGAGTTTTTTAATTCCGATTACTGGTGCAAAGTATTTTCGATTACTGGTACAAAGTGTCTTTTTGAATATTATTTATTATTAAAAAACTTTAATAGAATTTTACATAATTTGAATCTATAATATATAATCTTAAGTAAATTCTTTATGTATTGCAATAATTATTTTATTTAAATATTCAATACCTTAATTTATAAATAACTTTGAAATCAACAAAGTCTTTTAATCTTCCGATTAATGGTGCATTTACCTTTGTTCGAAAAAATGGAATATAAGGTTTTTTAGTTTTTCCCTCTATCTTGATAATTTTTTTTTAAAATTGGGCATTTTTGCTGCTTCATTAAATGCTAAATTTTTATCATCAACTTTTTTTCCCATATCTATCCTCTTTAAATATTGAACGCGGCCAGTAATACTGAATCAATATTGTATTTTATCAAGTTTTTCTTTTAATTTACCAAACAGTTGTAAACTTGCTACTTTATTTTTTATTTGTGATTTTTTTCCAATGTAAAGAATTTTATTTGTCTTTATTGAAATATGAATTGACATTTGAATATTAAATATACATTTCGTTCTTGTAGAGTCAATAATTTCGTCGTACTATTTTAGCTAAAACAACAAATTGAATCTACTCGTCTAATTGTTGTGTGCGACAACACAGATATTTGAAATTATTAAACTCCTTTCACAAGTAAAATATTTATTTGGTAATTTTGTAGCGATCGATAAGAACATCCTGCGGGAAAACTTAGCCAAATGAATGTTAAAACGACCCTTTTGGTATTTTCTTTGCACACACACATAGCAGCCGGATTCATCAAACATATCGATTTAAGCATTAATCAAAAACAAAAAAAATGGAAAAAAAATTTCCGAGCCATTTGATTAGAAAAAGTGGGAATGCATTCGGCAAATAAATCAAAAACGCGTGCGACTCGACATTGATAAAAATTTGAATTCCAGTCATTGACTAAATATCGAGTCAAAACGAATATTCGTAGACCCGTAACTTGACTGAAAACCAAGAAACTAATTTACGCGACGCTGCTTCGTACTTGTGATTTATAGTTGCTCTGTTTCCTGTCGTTGATGAGGAAGCGGTTGCTTTTCTAGTTACCCCTCACCTTTCTTCTTCTGTTAAGACTTTGCTCTTTCCCATTCGCTCGTAGAAAATCTGGGAATGGCAACACATTGCTCAACTCTCTGTTAACAGAACATTCTGAAAGGCTTATGTAAAAATAACTTTATAAAAGAAGTAAGAAGAGTTACAATTTTTCAACGTTTTATGTTAAATCAAACAAAATATCCTTTTTTTCAATTTTAGTTCAAAAAAGTCTAAGATAAAATTAAAAATAAAAAATACAATACTTTAACATTTTTGTCTATTTTACTTGAAACGTTTTTATACAAAAATGTCAAATACATTTATTGAATTTAAAAAATGTTGCACACACTTTTTTCATTTCAACTTATTTAATTTCAACAAACTTTTCTTAAAAAAGTCCTCCTTTGAAGTTTTATGAAATACTAAAAATTAGTGAAGGTAACATTTTTTACTTAAAATATGCAGATGTTTATTATTAAATCTGTGTAAAAATATATAAAAATGTCCCTAAAGTGTTTAATTTAAACTTTACTTTAATTGAAGCTTTGAACTCATTCAAAAAATTAAATTAATTTTATTTTGAAAGATTACTGAAATTAACATTTGTGATATAACATTTTTTTTTTATAATTATAATGTTCATGCTATTATGCTATAATGGAATGCTACATTTTTATACTTAAAATCTAAAAAATGTGGGCGCTAAGTTGTAAATCAACTATTATTAATGAATCTTCAACTAATTCAGCCGAAAAACCTGAGACAGTTATCACAGGCGCAGAAGCAATGGCCATGTAAGAGATTTTAACGGACAAACACACAAAATGACTAAAAAAATCTTTATGAAAGATAATTAAGGAATGACATTATCAAAAGTAAATAATTACAAAATACAAAAAATACTATTTTAAGTCAAAAGATTGATATAATAAAAATAAAATACTATAAATTAATTTGAAATAAAAATTTGAGGACCAAAGAATATAATAAAAATAACGTTACAGAATACCTCAACTTGAACTAAAAATTATAATCTGTCGAAAATGACAATAAACCTTAAAATAAATATGATTTTACTCCAGAGTTTGACCCTTCGTCCATTGGTGGAATCTACGGGCCCTTTAATTTAATTACACAAATTAAATTAATGACTAAACTTAAATGTTTCTGAGAACTAAAAATTCCGGAGTAAGAAACGGTTCAGCTTCTAAGTCGGTCTGAAGCAAGAAGAAGGAGTTATCAAAAATGGCTTCTTTTATGGCCCGCCTCCCTCCAGTCTCCACAGCAGTAATTCCCCAAAATTTCGGTTTCTCGTTTGTTCGCCGCACGTTCGCTTCCAGGCTACATTGCTTGGGCTAAAAAGAGCGCTCTCGTTGAACCTTGCTGGCGGCAGACAAAGATTCACAACCTGAAACCTGAGTCGCTGGAAGAAGTGGCCTGAAATGAAAATCCGAGGAACAGTATCTTGCAAAGAAACTAATTTTTAAACTCTTTTTCGACTCTGGAGTAACCTGAAGTTATTTATTCAGTTATTTATTTCTTGGCTTTTTGGAAGGGTAAAAAATATGCAAAATTACAATGCATTCAAATCTATTATGTTTTGAAAAGTTATTATTACAGATTTATCAATGAATTTTGACGTCTACTTTTAGGAAAACATAAAGTGTCAAATAAAAAAGTAGGTGGGAAACGAAAGCATGACAAATTGTGTAAAATAGGCGTTGAGTTTGATGTTAATTTCGCATTACATTCATATTAATTTTGTGGTGCTGCAACTGTGCATATAGATTATTTCATTTACAGTTGCACCACAAGTGAATAACATAATACTTTGATACAAAGAAATTTAAAAGTAATTATTAATTTTTTTTCTTCTACGACTTTTGTTGCTCAGAAGTTTTCATTGGTTTATCATTTCATTTTATTTAAAGTTTACGTGACACCAGCAAAAAGTTAAGCTAACTTTACTAATTGCATAAAGTTTGTATATATATTTGGTGTAAAATTTGATTTACTGTTCATGTTTTCGTTAAATTATTTATGAATAAACGTATTTCGTTGTTAATAATTGATTAATGCGAATGTTCTTGTCGTTTTATGCAAAAGTTTAAACACAATCACTATAAACTCACGAAATGTATGGGGAAAATAATAAAAAAAATCAATTAAAAGACAACCAAAGTAAAAAAGTTGGAAGAGGAAATAAAAAAGCACGAAAAACGAAAAAAACTATCTATTGTTATTTTTCTTTGCTTTTTTGTTTCGCTCTTTTTGTTTGATCTTTCTTTTCGTTCAACTTTCGAGCCAAATTTTTTATTCAAACAAAATTTTATTATTGAAAAGTATGAACGTATTTTGAAATAAAAATTTCATATTTTTTTTTACTGTGAAAATGTGAAAATAAATGAACTTTAAGGAAAGATCTATTATACGTTGACTAGTACTACTGAAATTAGTGTGATAGTTATTCAATTATTGTAAGCATTAATATTAACCATTACTCTACAATGTAATACTCTTTTCATAATATCCATTATCAAATTAGATTACTGAATATTAACTATTAAGTGCAAATGCATTAGCTTCTTTTACATCATATTCATATTCCAATTTAATAATTCATTATGCATTTAATAAGTTATAATCGTTAAAAATGATTCTATTTCAAAAGATGTTATTATTATTTAAAAATCAAAGCAACTAATAAATTTGCTTAGTAATTTAATTGCAGTCTGTATTTCAATTTAATTGTTCATATTTAGTTATGTATTTTAATTTTTATCAAATAAAAGTAAAACCTAATTTTTTTGTATTTTGTTTGTTAAAAATAAACCGTTCTAATTAAATATAAAAAATAATAAGTTTACTCTTCGATTCAAACCTCAGAGAAAATGATTTAAAATTAAATTTCATTACAAAGAAAAAAATAATGAGTTGAAAACGTACTTTTTATTTTTTAAAATCCTTAAATGTTTAATTTGTATACATTATAAACTTGACAATATATGAAGTTAATAGCATAACTAAACAACGCGCTTGCATTATACTTGGCATTTTTATTCATTAACCTTTTTCACCGATTCTAAAATTGGTGCATGTGTTTATTAGCGCGCAGACCCACGTTAAATAACATAAAATTACACGCAAATGAGACAAGGATACCAACAATTTTAATGGATTCAAATGCATGCGCATGAAATTTTCATTTCACAAAAATTATAGCAGCTAGCATAATGAAAAAAAGAGCACAGAAACAAAATATTAATGAAAGAAAAAAATGGGAGAAGAAGCAAGAAACTCATAATTCGAGTAAAAAGGAAATGAAGAGCATGTTTTAATAGTTTTGCAGTAAAACAAAATAAAAAAAAACGATCGACAGGCGTCCTTTGAAAACTGTTGACATTATCGATTTATGAAAGTAAAATAAGCGTATCAGCAGCAGCGAGTGCAAAATGCTCTCGATGAATTTAAAAATAAAATTTTCTGTGGAATAATTTTTTTGTTCATTTCGGATTAACGGCGGTGCTAAATTACTGTTCGTTTTAAAGACGCGCTACTAAATTTTACGACACCGTCACGCTGCCGTGAGTTTATTACTCTCGGATAATTCGCAGACAGTGCGATGATAAGGTCGCGCAATTTGGCGAACAATAATGAACGCGACCGGTTAAAAGCCTTGCTTGCAATTAATAGAATAACACTTTCGTCTGTTTTATGACGTGCTTCTGAGGACTAGCTAATTTTGCAAAACTGCCGGCAAATTCATGCCGGATAAAAGGGGCACGTCTACGCTGATTTACATCTTCATTTCAGTTTGGTCAGTGTTTATTCGTTTTCATTGGAATTGCAGTACGAAGATAGATGCTGTAATGAAAAGTAGAACCGCTGATGGATGACTTTTTAAAACGCGCTGCCATTCGACTGGTTTGTTTAATTGCTGATGTAAATTGAAAACGAGGGGAAAGTTAAATAAAAAGTGGTGCTGACATAACAGCTTCGGGGTCAGCTCCAGCTCTGTGTTTAGATTCCGCTGTGACGGGGCTGGAAAATTGTACTCCTTTTTTTCAGAATAAAAAGATCACTTTAGAGTTATGGAAAAAATGGATCATTCGTAATCGGATGTTGATTTGGTAATAATCGGCTTTAATTTTGTATATGCGGTTGCATCCGATATTGAATTTCGAGAACAATTTGATGCAATAAAACTTTTGCAATTTCAACGAAAATTTTTCATTCAAATGCAATTATTACCTGATTTTATCGAGGAATTGAAATTAAAATACATAAGTTTTGATTATGTATATTTACTGTAAAAACTTTCAAAAATTCAATAAATTTTATCTGTACAGTAAAGTATTAAACTGTAAACGTCCAGAGTTTATATCATTGTCAGAGGAAGAAAGTTTATAAGCTGTTAGTTACTGTATCAAAGTTCGGAGTTGTCATTGTTTTGTGATAATGTGCCATTTAGTAAACATATAGAATAAAAAATGAAACAAAATGTAAACTGCATATACTTCACAAATAACCATTATAAAAATCACACGCTAATATTTACATTTTTACAATGATTTAAGATGTACATTTTAAAAAATTATGAGAGTTTAAAATGTAAAAAGTGAAATGTAGAGGTAGATGAAAAGTTAACATTTTTTTATAAATCATGAATGTTTTATTGTAACACACGGTTTAAAAACTTATGTTGAAATAAGTGTAAAAAAGAAAAAAAGTATTAACTTTGATGTAAGAAATATCATCTGGTTTATAGATCATCACTATTTTTTACTTTAGTGTGAAAATAAAGTTAAGAACACATTTGAGCTGACCATTTTCTGTAAATCAATTAGTTCTAATGGTCAACTTTCAACAAAGTACATAAAAAGCTAGCGTAAGTTTTCAGTTTTTTGTAATATATTTCAATCTTGGATAAAAGTTAAATAATATCATTTAAAAAAATAATTCTTTTGTTTTCATTTTATGATATTTTAATATGTATATAAAATTAATAATAATAACAACAGTATGTCGTTATTAGTAAAAATAAATTTAAACAATCAAAATGAAACACTCTTAATTTAATATCAAAGCAACAGGCAATTTAATGCGAAACAACATTTTGAGAGTGTAACATTGCTGGTATATGAGGTAGCGCAAAAATGTTACATGAATGCGTGGTTAATATTATACGAAACTAATGAACATATTTTTATGAAGAGGTATTTTTGTAGTGAAGCATATTATGTTTCATCCAAAATCGACGAGAAATTTTAGTGTTGAAAATTAAGTCAAAATTAATAAATGAACATTGAACACCTGTTATGTTAGATAATTTTTTTTGTTAAACAAAGCTTTATATTTTACGATTCAAATGCATGAATATGTAACGATAATATAACATATCAGACTTTCATGTTAATTAATTCTGTCAAATGAAATGCATTCTATTAACATCACATCAATCCATATTTGTGTTACTGGCATATCACACTCGTGTCAAAATAAGAAAATTCATTAACTGCATTTGTGCATGATTTTTATCTGAAAAATTGAATTATTTACATAAAAGCATGAGCAAGAAAAATGTCATTTTCACTCGGATCTTCAGATCGGACATTTCATTTCAGAATTTCTTATACTGAAATGTCATTTGAATAAAATTTTATTGATTTCCAAGTAATGTGATTGTAGGTAAAAATACTTTCAAATAAGTGCACAAATAATAAACATCATATAATTATATTCTATAAATGTATATTATAAATAGTTTAGATTAAGTTTAAAGTTTTTACAAAGAATAATAGAATAGTCAGCTCGAGCAAGAGAACTTTCAGTGATAGAGGTATTATTTTCTTCTAAATTTTTGGAATAAAAACTTTATCTAGATCCTATCCTACCATTTCAAGACAAAGTGTTTGATCGAAAAAAGTTACTAGAATTAGAATTGTAAAACGCCAAAAAAGTTATGAAAAAAAAAAATTAAAATTAGAAAAAAGAGGAATGTACAAATTTTAAATTTAAAATTCATTGTATTTTAAAATTTTATTGTTTTAGAAGAAAAAAGTAAATTGCTATTTTATAGTTTCCATTGAACGTCTTTCTGGATATAACACAGAGATCTTGGATCGTCTTGTAAATGGGATTTGTCTGTGTAGAACATTACGTGGTCTGGACATTTAGTTTCCGAGAGCAATTTCGATTTTTTATAATTTGTTTTAAATATCGTACAATTATTCGATGATTTTTAATTCAAAATATAAAATCAACTTCTTTTAAATATAATTTTTTTAACATTCAATTAATAGTAAAATTTATAGTTGAACATTAAATTAAAAAGAATATTTTTAATTTCATTATAATTTTCTTCAAGGAAAAAAAAATTTAATTAGAAAAGTATCGCATAATTTAAAAAAAAATTATAATAAAAAATAATGTAAATATTACAAACTATGTTAAAAATCAAACGTTTTTGTTGATGAATAAACTATGCAGTGGAGCAACCTTTTACAACAAGTTATAAATTAAAACTTTAGTTATTTGTAATGAAATTGTTTCAATAGCTAGAATAGTTTAAAAATAAGACTAATTAAATCTCCTTATTTAAGCTGGATTACACATTATTAAATTGTTTTGCCTTATTCTGCAATGCCTTTTATGATTGCAAATAGAATCAGAATGAAAACATTTGTTGTAATCGTGCATGCTGGAAATAAATGAATTTAATATTTCAAATTGTGAAATGCATAACTGTAAATTTTATAAACTGTTTTGTTAATGTAAAAAATTATATAGAGAAATCAGTTGAATGAATTCTTGATTTTCAAGTTTTTCATCACGGACTCACCATTATTTTAAACTTTTATTTTAATCTGACGAGTTTAAGTAGTAATTACGAGTTCAATATTCATGAGTGCCTATATTCATGAGAATTGTAAATTGCACCACTCAAGTGATAAAAAGCTCGATGGTAGAACCATCTTACCACTTGAATTGTAAGAAATAGATATTTATGCACCAAGAGGGAAAACTTGACGATTCAAAATTGAGTTTCGAGATTGTGCGAAGCAGAGTGCAGTGATCTCGCACAACAGGAGAATATTGTCAATTTCATTTTTATGCATACAATATTTTTTGTCAAATGTGCAGTCAACAATTTGTAGAACAAAAAAAAAATTCTCTCTAGGGAATAATGTTCGTACTTTTCTCCTAGTGATGGAACTATTTTTTTTCACTTCAAAGTCAAAAAATTTAAATAGATGTCCAACATTTGTATACAGTTTCATTTATCAATTATGAAAATAATAGCTTTCGCGTATTGATTGAAACTAAATTATAAAGTTAATTCTTTAAAACTGTGTGTGAAATTTTTTTTTATTAATACTTCATAGAATCAGTTTATTTAACGTTTCGAGTTTCTATTTTTGTTTGATATTTCTGACATTATACATGATTATTTATTTCACTTTTGACTCTACAAATTCTTATTACTGAAAAATGTTAAAACATTGGATAATTAAAACCTGTCAAATTGATTCTAAAATTGAAATTTCTGTCGAATATTTTTTATTTATGTGGCAAAAAACACGAAAAATTTGTTTACTATATTTTTCGTACATATCACAGTTAATGAATAATGGCTGTGTTCATTGAAACGCAATACTGAACACCTTGTTTGAGTGAAATTGACTATTAACAGGTTTAATACACAATACGACTTGAAATCAAATTATATGTAGGTTTTGCACAAATTGTGTAATGTTGCGATGTTGAGAAACACCAAATAACAATTTTAAAATAAATTTCCTTCAATTAATATCGTTCTTTTTTTAAATTGAATCTGATTAAATAAATAATTGAATATTATGATCGTTCTGTTGAAATAGTTCAACTACTTTCTGCAAATAAAAAATATTATTAAGTTATTTATTTGATGAAACGTCATGTTTATATCTCGTTTTATAAAATAAAAAAAATTAATAATAAACTATGTATATAATAAAAAATTTAATACGCAATAAATAAAGTAACTTTTGCAGTATTTTGTTGATTTAATATACAAATTAATTTAAACATTGGAACAAAAGCAAATGAAATAATAAATCGCAAATTCGAGACAGTCGTCTAATGCTGTGCCAAATACCGACGTTTATTATTTTATGCAAATAATTAATGTGATTGTGACGTGCCTTAGTGGTCAATAAAGATTAATCTCACAAGAAACTCTTTGAACGTAAAAATTAATTAGCCCATGAATCCTGCTCTGCGAGCTTTCAATTACAATATCATAGTCGAAGCTTTTATTTGCATTTAATAAAAACTTTTGAATCAAAAATTCAAATTATTGTACACTTTGCCTGGACGGTTCGGGTTTGGGGAAACATTTTTATTACCATGACTTTTATATTATAACGAAAAAGTTCTCTGAGAAGCGACGAATCTTCGACTTGAAAGTTCAAGCATTTAATGAAAACTTGGAATGCCAGATTGATCAAGTGTCTTTTTAAACTTGGCGAACTTTTGATTGAAATATTTGTTCGGTCAATTTTATTAATGCGATGTGTTCGCTTTTTTTTAGTTAACTCGCTCGTCGAAAGTTTTAACGTCCGATGTAATTTTTTTCTTTCACCAAGTATACGACAGCAGCAGTATCTTTGATGATAGTCTTCAAGACTTTGTGACGTAACGTCAAACTAAGCAGAAAATAACGGGGAACATTATTCTATGTTGTTCATTACTCCGAGCTAAAAAACTGATATCTCTAAGAAGTGAAATGTCGTAACATTTACGGTATTATGTTTAGCTATTTTCTAGAAAAAATGCAATTTTGTGCACTCGCTGCCAGAGTTTATTTTTATTTGCTTTTCTTAATGCTAACGCATTGTCTAAATGTGCTGCGTAAATTACTGCTGTAGAACATATTAAATGCGTCATTTTTTATACGTATACACTTATGCAGTATGTAGATATACAAAAGCTTTCGTGAAACTTTTTAAATGTCTTTTAACTTTTTAAAATATTAAACTTTTATCAGTGTATCATAAAATGTAGTTCATTTTCATACTTGTGACCTTTTAGGCTGACTTCAATAATGCAAACATGCAAGCAATTAATTATTGCAATCGACTTTTAATAATTAATCGATATGTTGTAAGCTGAGATTGACGGGAATGCTTTTTACATTAAAACTTGAAGCATCGTAAATTTGATTTCAACATGAGATTTAAATATTAAATTTGACTTTTGATAAATGTGCGAGTGGCAATAACCGATCCGATGCGTCAGTCAGCATTAATGGTTCAAAGATATTTTGGGCAAAATGTAGTTTCCTCAATTGTCAGAAAGTTTAGGACGAATTGTCATGTAATTCTAAAACGAGTGACATTTCAAGACTATTTATTTGCAATGAATTCACGTTGAAATGAATACGCTTGCAACTCTGAACGTAAAGTTGAAGCCTCAGGGAACAACTGAAAATATAGAAGTAATTGAAGCTCCGCCTACGCGAATGTATGTATCTAATGTCGTTAGTTTGACATTTTTTATAAACATTTCTTACAGTAACTTAGAAACTGGTAATGAAGAACTTGACTTGCAGAGAAATGAGCACTTTGGTGATCAGTTCTGCTCCGAGTTGAATGTACGTTGGGTAATTATCTTGATAAGGTTTATCGCTATATCACTATAGTGAGTTATGCATAACTGCATATTTAAGGTTAATTAATTGATGATTACAGATTTAAAAACCTCTTTGTATCAATTAGTTTTAAGTTTTCAATCTAGTATTATAATAATAATGATAAATATTACAATATCATCTCTCAAATTATAATGAGAGCTTAAAGTTACAAAATAATTAGTTTACAAATTTTCTTTTGTATTTAATTATTGATTAACTACATAGGATCGTAAAAAGCTGTAAGATATAGAACAAGATTATGTTACTTAAATTTGAGTAAAACAGTATTCCAAAATAGTTTACGAAAGTGCCAATATTCATTATGCATCTAGCTTTCGCTTGCAAATTAAAGTCTAAAAAAATATAAAAGCAGATGCGTTTACCTGTACACGTACTTATGTATTCTTATGAAGCTAGGTTTTATTATAATCCTATTTTACGTTGTTATAAAATTTATTCAGAAAAAATAAAAATAAATAAACAGTTAATAAAATTCTGAAACCTAACGTAATTAAAGTTACAAATGTTGATATCAATTTTAATTTAAAATGTATTTGCATTAATTTTGAAATGAATAAAAATTTTCAGAAATATCAAAACCGGTATCATTTTTTCTTTTCCAAAAGATAATGACAGTTTTAATAATACAAAAGAAAAAATTTACGAGCATTTTGTATTTAAAATTTTAGTTGCATAGAACATTCTGACATTAAAAGCTTAAATTTACGTGATTTTTTTATATAATGAATTATATAAGCCTAGAGAAAGTACTTTTTAAAGCTTAAATGTCAAGAAAATTAGAGTCATTCTGTTAATAAGTATTAAGGTGTTTCAAATTAAAAAAAAAATAAAATTTTTATCAACGTCACATAAATAGCACGATGAAAAAGCTAAATTAATAAATTTACTTAATTATCCGAGGGAAAAAATAAATTAGTTTCAAAAGGAAATTCAATGCAACATTGTATCATTTGATTATACATTTACCTTATTCACTGTTCATGTAAGGGTTTTTAATTAGCAATGAACAGTAGAAAACACGAATTGTAAAGATACTATAAAGCTTTGTTCAAGTATTCCGCTCAAAGTTGATAGAAGGCAAGAGTTGCTTGAAACTGCTGCACTTTTATTTTTTCATTTTTTTTTAAACAAACCATATACCAATTTTTATTTTATCAGAATATATATCATTACTAAAACTATAATTAACCCCACGGGTGAGCAAACTAGCCGGCAAGTGGCCTATCTGAGCTTCTCGTAAATTATATTTTTAAAATGCAATTAAACATTAATTTCCTAACTGATGTTATTTTCGCGCATTTTACTGGATTTATTAAACGAACAAGTAACAATAAAGCAAATTACGGAACGCCACTCGAAATATTATCGAAGGGATGGAAAAAAATATTCTGGATTCATTTACGGTGCCAAAGTGAACGCGCGACAGGGTTAATTAAATTTCAATGAATGCACTAAAACTGCAAACTATCAAGCATCAATCAATCAACTCCAAAGAGTTTCAAAGTTTTACAATAAATTAATAACTGTTGGTTTGCCCAAGTTTAAAATTTAAAATGATTTTAAATTGTTACAAGAGTGTAGTGTTTTCAATCTTTTCTAAACCTGCTTATTGATGAAAAATACAAAAATTGATTATAATTAAACATTATTTATATTAACAAAAAATTATTCAGTTGCAACGAAAATGAAGATTAATTTTAGACCCAATGTGATATCGCTTGATTAATTTCTTGAATCGTGTTTGGTTTATAATCAAATTGACGTGAAGAAGAGACCAAATTGAACAAGGTGTTGTTTTCACCTTGATTTAAGTTATAATCTTATCTTAATTAATGGATTTTATGGTCCGGATTAGAGTTTTGATTATTTATATTGTACTTGAATATACTAATTTTGGTAGTGATTTATTTGTAGCCAAAATGTTTATATTTTTCATTTCTAATTTTGTCCTAATTTTTCTCATATATAACAATTGTAGAGTACTGATAAAAAAGTCTTTTTATTGAAAATTATGTCAAATTTAAGCAATTTTTGTATAAATTTTACACACATGAATTTAATCAAATTCTGTACAACATTTATGCAATTTTGATGCAAATTTTATTTGAATAATATGAAAATATTTGGTTTACTATAACTGTTCCTCTGTTAAAGAAACAAAAATTTACTCATTTATGTATCAAAATTATTCAAAGTTTAATTAAAAGTGTGTAAACCTATGCATAAATTGTATAAAAAAGTCTAATTTTCATACAAAATTATGGCAAATTTTGTGAAAACTTTATTTAAAAGCTGTTTCTATAAACTTTGCTTAAATTATGCTTATATGTATATATTTAAAATATCTAGTTTTTTATATTTAAAAAGCGGAAATATTTTTTTTTATTATAATACACAATTTTTCTGTACTGCATAAAAAATATAATGAATTTATAAAGAAATTATTTTGAACATATTTTTATTTTTGAACATATTTTTCAAATCATGCATTTTTCAAAAGTTATAAGGATTTGAAGTTTCGAGGACACTACCTGTCATTAAACATGTTTCACCGCATTCAGACTCAGTTGTTCGGGTATCTAAAACTTTAAACCCTATTATAAGTTTCGTAAAATACCTAATTCAAAAAAAAGCTCAGAACAAAAGTTTCTGTTTTTTACGTACAAAAAGAAATTTTCGTAGAAAAATCAAAGTTTTACATTAAAAAAGGAACAAGCGATATAACGATAAATAAAAATACGGTAAAATTTGAAATAATAAATGTTAGATTAATATATTTATCTTTGTATCGAGTTGTTCATTAATTAGAACAGCAATTTATGTTCAACTTCAACAACCATTTTATGAGAACCATCGCTCTTTTGTACCACTTCTTTGACGTTATAAGAAATTTAAATTGTCGGTAAAATCGAACAATTTTATATTGCCTCTATGAATTGATAATGTCAGATTTTCAAAGATTGCAAGTATTTCAATATGCAACGTAGTTATACATAGTATATCATATATTTATGGTTAATACAAGACAAACCTTTATTTTTGAAACTTTGTGTCTATTGTTTAGACATTTTTATTATCCATTTATTACCCACTTTCTAAATACCGTCAATTTGACCTATCATTACAAAATTAACGATTTAATTTTTAAACGAATAAACAAGTAATTGCAAAAAATGATTTTTTTTTTTTTGCATTTTCTTCTACATTTTGATGTAACAAATACATTTGTAAAAAATTTTTTGCAAAAAAAGCTTGTTTTAATGATTTGACCAGAAATGTGTTAACATAAAACATATCATTAGTTAATTTTAGAAAGATCGCATGTTCTTAAAAAAATGTAGAAAGCTTTTGTAAACACAATGTATTACACTAAGCAGAAAAAACTATTGGTATTACAAAAGATGCTATGTTAATAAGACGATGTTGAAAATCTAGTTATCACTGTCTCGAAATTTTCTCTAGAGACTATTCTTAAACTTTAATTTCATCAACTTTTAACTTTAAGTTCTACTTTATATTGTTTAAAAGCATTATAATTGTTGCCTAACAATATATATATATATATACAACAATAATTATCGTAACTTTCTATAATTATTAGAATTTTATAACAATTAAAACTTTTTTATATTTAAAGTACTCATTCCAATTTAAAGTTACATTTTTTGCAAAAACTTTTTTTCTTTTAACTTTCATTTACGTTATGTTATATGTTACATTGAAATAATAAAAGTTTCTATTTCAACTCGATTGTTATTTCATACAAAGTTATTTATTTTTACTTGTTTCAAACATTTGGGATGAAGAATGAAAATTAAATAAAATACAAATTAAACAATTTATAACATATCATTTACATATAAACAACGTATAAAAGCTTGTAAATTTCATATACAGAACATTTCAATAGAATATACATTTGTTAAAGACAAATTCATGTTTATTACAAAAAAAAAGAAAAAAAAATAACTCAAATTATCAATAAAAATGAAATATAAAATTACTTTTTTATCACATCAGTTTAAAATAAATTGTATGATCAATGTTCTTAAATTTAACAAAAAACGATGTGTAATTTAAAAAGATATCTTTTTCAATAATATAACTTGCTCAGTAATCTGATAAAACGTCAACTCACTTTTATCATTTCTTTTTTCTTATTTAAAAATAAATTCATTTTCATGCATATCTCTACAATAATTCTTCGAAATAATTTGCAAAAAATAAAGCTCATTGTCTGCTGACTATACATAATAAATTCTCTGTCTTAATTATTCCAGTAATGTTCGCTAATTAAACACGTCCCTAACATCCCATCCACAAATCACCCGCACAAAATAACTAAATAAATGTTGTACACTGCAACTAACAGTATCAAACAACATGTACATACAACCAAACTTCACTACCCTCAAATATTGTTTCTAAATAATTTAGCATCCCAACATTGATAAAAGCAAATTTAAATTTAACCCTAAATCACGAATCAGGATTTCACACAAGATAATGTTAAAAATAAAAGTTCTTAACAACAAAAAAGTAAAAGACATTCTTCTGCTGCAACTTAAGCTCGCTATCTGACACGTGAACCTCGTCACGCAAAACATTTTTATCTCTTATCCTAACACCGATTGTTAGTTTTGGTTTTCGATGGCTTACCCAGGTCTGCCTCTTTTTATCCTCCAAGTTGGAAGGCACCAGAAAACAAAGAAAAAAAGTCAACAGCTTATCAAAGTAACCGAAAAGTTTGTTTCCTAACTTGCAGTCAAATCAAAATTCACAGGAAATTTAAAATTCACAGGCAAAATTTTTTTCTGCCCTGACCGAGTAATCATGTGGATGGTGGAAGAGGTGTTTTGGTGGCGAGAAAAGTTTCTTCCTCGTTGGGTCGGGACGCGAGACTTGGTCTGTTCGAGGTGATGAATCCGACTGCCGGTCGACGCCCGACGCCCGGCGTCGCGTTTCGCCTGCCACCTCCATCGTCGCTTGCCACCAACCCTTCGCCGCAATCTCATCCTTTTCCTCGACCCGGCGCGCCACCATCCTGGCATCCTTTTCTGCTTATGTTCCAGCAGCAACGCATGCGTTATGATTGCCTCTCGGCTGGCCCTTTGCGACACGACTAGAGAGTTTTGCGTGGTGTTACACGCCACGATGTTAAACACTCAGTCGGAGTCTTGTCTTTTCTCAAGGACGTTTCTGTTTCTCAATGCCAGACATAAACTCCTGAATGGCTCCATTGTCGGCCGCAAAACAACCTTCCGCTAAATCGCTATCGTTTTAACACTTTGCAATTCTGTTTATGACGAGCAGAAATATGGCTTGTTATTTTGCGACCGAGCGGTGTTCAATGATAATTGTGTTATTGCTTTTACAAATGCGATTTATTCGATGCGATTGAAAATTTGCAGAAAAGATTTGTAGAATTGGTGTTCATAAATTAAAATTTTATGAACAACATTTTGGACAAAAATTATTAATACTAAAGCTACCAGCAAATATTTCCTGGAACTGGAATAAATTGCCCACATTGTTAATATATTGTAGAAATGACTTTTTTAAAATAATTTTTGATAATATAACTGCACAGTACAACATTTTGGAATGTGGGTAGACACGTCGGCACCCAGGAAAAAGCGTCAAAAATCGCTCACACGGCCTAATCATGAATTTTAGATCTAGGCAAAATTTTTTCAGGTTGCTTTGTTTCTATATTTTGCCAAAAACCTGCTCTTAATTGCCGTTTTATGACCTGTCCCAACTGCCTGGTCCTGCAATAATGTAAATAAAGTCAAAAAATCGTTTAAACGAATTTAAATATTAATTATGCCTATAAAATATGATAAAATGTTTTTGAAATATTCGTATATAACTATTGAGATCTGACATCCACTGCTGCGTCGCCTGGAGAAAACACTTCGTAGGGTTACCATTTGGGTATATCATGTATATTAAAAAAATTTACGAAATACTTAAATTTCAATAGGCCGGGCCCAAGGTTAAATGAGAGCCTAACTGAATAAATTTGTGTGGCCCTTGAAGGGCATTTATGTGGGAACTACATATCTCAAAACTGGGGCAATCTGATTGATGTAAACCGCTTTGCGAGTAAAAATGATAAAAAGGTACTGAAAAATGGGGTATTTGAACTCCTCGCGC